>SJYT01020632.1:53569-67572 GCA_006410635.1 Cephalophus harveyi | reverse complement strand
GGAAGGACCACGGTGGAGAGTGGGTGGGGGTGGATGGGTGGGGTGGGATGTGGTCATACCTGCTGCTGCTGCTTCAGTATGTCCTTGAGGATCTTTGTCATCTCACCTATGGTACTAACATGTAGTCTGGTGGTCTTGCGGGAGTGGGGGCGGATCCTTTGGTCTTTTCCACCTTCTGCCAGGGTGGAGGAAGAATGGTGGCCACATGAATGTTTGATGTCACACATATGACTCTATGACATGTGGCCAGCTGTGGATGAGGGGATATATTGGTTGTGAATCAGCCACAAGGTTTTGAGGTTAGTGAAAAACAAAAACAGCCTTTGACACACAGGGAGAGCCCTCTGCCCTCAAGATTGGGATGGCCTCAGAAAGGACAGAGGACTTAATGTGTCATAGTTGAGTTGCTGTCCAAGATATTGCATTCTAACTCAAAACTGGAAACCCAGAACCTTTGAAAGAAAGGATAGATGTATATACTGTATGCAAATGAAAAACTATATAGCAAAATAAAACACCATATATTTATTTACTTGCCTTCACAGCAAAACTTTGTCATCTTTCTTCAGTCCTTCTCCTCCAGGGCTCCAATGCTTTTCTGAAACAGCCCCAATTGGATTTTTTTGCCTAGCCACTTCAGCAAAAGTGCTGAAGACACTGATGATACTCACATTATGCTATTGACAGTCATCTCAGACCTAATCTTACTTGATTGATTGGCAGTATTTGACACAGTGGACCATCAACTCAACCTTGAAATCCTTTCTTCACTTGGTTTCCAGGATACTACACTCTTGTAAGTTTTCCTCTTTCCCCACTGGCCGCTCTTTTAGAACAGTACCTGGCACATAGTAAGTGTTCAATAAATACCTTTTGAGAGAAATAAATGAACAAACAAATGTATGTAGGGAAATACAGAGATGTGGCTAGAAAACTTAGCTGATCATTCAGTGGTTACAGCTCATTTCAGCTCCACAAGTGTTGATGTGTGCTCTGCTCTAGGACATAGAAGAATGGGCCCATGGTCTACTGGGGGAGACAGACAAGAGGGGGTTAGTACCACAGTGTGGTTAGAGCATTAGCAGCAATGGATCCAGTGAGCTGTGGGGCCCTAGGACAGGTGCTCAGTCCAGTGTAGGGACTCTGAAAGCCTTCTTGGAGGATGTGGTGCCTGAGCTGCATTTTGAAAAACAAGAAATGGGAAGTCCCTGCCGGTTCAGTGGTTTGGTGCTTTCACGGCCACAGCCCAGGTTCCATCCCTGGTCAGGGAACTAAGATCCCGTAAGCCACTTGGCACACAAAAAAATGAACAAAACTAACAACAACCCTCCTTCTCCCCTACAAAACAAGAAGGAATCCACCAGGTGAAGGGAAGAGTGTGTTGTCCCATCAGAGGGAATAGCGTTACTGAGGTCTAGAAGTAGAAAACAGCTTGTTGTCGTTGTTCACTTGGTAAGTTGTGTCCGACTCTTTGTGACCCCATGGACAGCAGCACACCAGGATTACCTGTCCCTCACCATCTCTCGGAGTTTACCCAAGTTTCTCTGCCAAGAAGACAGCTGTGTGTGCTAAGTCACTTCAATCATGTCCGACTCTTTGTGACCCCATTGACTGTAGCCTGCCAGGCTCCTCTGTCTATGAGATTTTCCAGGCAAGAAAACTGCAGTGGGTTGCCATTTCCTTCACCAGGGGATCTTCCTGACCCAGGGATCAAACCTGTGTATCTTGTGTTGGCAGGAGGATTCTTTCAACACACCCATATTTCACCTTTTAATGAGGATACTCTGACTTTGTTAAGTATCAAAGTTTAGATGTGTGCCCTTGGCCTTCCACCGATGTGATAATTTGCTCAGTGTCCAAAAAAGAAACTTTATGCCAATTGGGCTGAAAAATTAGGTAAAATGGACAAATTACTTGCAGACATACATATAACTTGCCAACACTGTCTCAATGGCTTCAGTGGTGAAACGCTCTGAGGAATAATAATAATGTATAATGATTATAATAATAATTCCAATTTTATAAAAGCAATTCTAGATTGTAGAAAAAGAGGGAGCATTTCTAATTCACTTTATGGGACTTATATAACCTTGATACTAAAACCTGAGTGAAAAAAATATTAATGAGATATTAATTAGAAAATAGATGTGGGACTTCCCTGATGGTTCAGTGGCTAAGACTCTGCACTCCAAATGCAGGGCCCCAGTAATTAGATCCTGCATGCCGCAACTAAGACCTGAAGCAGACAAATAAATAAGTATTAAAAAAGAAAATAGATGTAAATGTTTTAAACTAAATGAAAACTTCCTGTCTTTGTTCAGGCTACTATAACAAAATAGTGTAGACTAGGTGGCTAATAGACAAAAACATTTATATCTCATAGTTATGGAGGCTGGGAAATCCAAGATCAAGGTGCTGGCAGACTTGGTGTCTGGTGAGGGCCAACTTCCCTGGTTCATGGGCGGCTCTCTTCTTGCTGTGTCCTCACACAGTGAAGGGATAAGGATACTGTCTGGGCTCTTTTATTAAAGTACTAATCCCATTCATCACGGGCTTCCCTGGTGGATCAGCTGGTAAAGAATCCGCCTGCCACGCGGAAGACCTGGATTCGATCCCTGGGTTGGGAAGATCCCCTGGAGAAGGGAACAGCTACCCACTCCAGTATTCTGGCCTGGAGAATTCCATGGACTGTTATAGTCCATGGGGTTGCAAAGAGTCAGACACGACTGAGCGACTTTCATTCTCTCTTTTTCGATCCCATTCATGAGGACTCCACTTTCATGACCTAGTCACCTTCCAAAGACAAGACCTCCTAATACCCTTATATTGAGGATTAGGTTTCAACTTCTGAATTTTGAGGGGACACAAACACAGTCTATAGTTATACTGAGCGACTAACACACACACACAGGATGCCTGCTATCACCATTTCTGCTCAGCATCATACTGGAGGGCCTAGCAAGCACAGTAAGGCAAGGAAAAGAAGTACAGAATTGCCATTATTTGTAGATGATGTGTGCGTGCATGCTCAGTTGCTTCAGTTGTGTCCAGCTCTGAGACCCCATGGACTCTGTAGCCCACTAGACTCCTCAGTCCATGGGATTCCCCAGGCAAGGATACTGGAGTGGGTTGTCATGCCCTCCTCCAGGGGATCTTCTTGACCCAGGGGTGGAACCTGGGTCTTCTGCATTATAGGCAGATTCTTTATCACTGAACCACCAGGGAAGCCCTATTTGTAGATGATACCACTGTATATTTAAAAAATTCAAAATAGTCCATGGATAAATTATAAGAATTATTAAGAGTTTAAGATTTCTGGGACTTCCTCAGTGGTCCAGTGGTTAAGACTGTGTGCTTCCACTGCATGGGCCATGGATTTGATCCCTGGTGGGGGAATTAAGATCCTGCATGCTATATAGTGAGGCCAAAAAAAAAGAGAGAATTTTAAGATTTCTGATACAAAATCCATATTTAAAAATCTACTGCTTTTATATGCTAACAACAAAGAAAATTTTAATAAAGATACCATTTGTGAACTTCTTAGGAATTAAAAGAATCCAACATTCTTGGGAAAAATATAAAACTTTATAGAAAGAAATTTTTAAATACTAAATAGATATACGTATTTATCAAATGGAAGACTCAATGTCATAAAGCTCTCTGCTGCTGCTGCTAAGTCGCTTCAGTCGTGTCCGACTCTGTGCGACCCCATAGACGGCAGCCCAACAGGCTCCCCCGTCCCTGGGATTCTCCAGGCAAGAACACTGGAGTGGGTTGCCATTTCCTTCTCCATTGTGTGAAAGCGAAAAGTGAATGTGAAGTCGCTCAGTTGCGACCGACTCCTAGCGACCCCATGGACTGCAGCCTACCAGGCTCCTCCATCCATGGGATTTTCTAGGCAAGAGTACTGGAGTGGCTTGCTATTGCCTTCTCCGCATAAAGCTCTCAGTTCCCTCTAAACTGTTTTATAGGTTCAATACAAATAAAGTCATGATTTCAATAGATTTGTGTCTGTGTATCATAACAAGATAATTCTTAAATTTATGTGGAAATTCCAACAAGCCGGGGCACCTATAGTTATTCTAAGGTATAGCAATTAAGATGGTGTGATACTGCTGCAAGGGTAGACAAATAGACCAATGAAAGATAGTAGTCTCAGAAACAGACCCACTTGTATGTTGACAGAGAATATGTGGCCAAGGAAGTACTGTGAGATCGGACTTCCAATATGGTTAGATTTCTAATAAATGGAACAATCTGTTTTCCATATTGAAAAAATGAAATCGGATCCCTACCTCACAACACAAATAAAAATAATACTAGATGGATTGAAGACCTAAATGTGAAAGACAAAAGAGCTTTAAGACTTTAATATAGTATAGAGGTTTTTCTTAAGACAGAAAAAACACTAACCATAAATGACAACTATAAAACATTCAATTGCATTAAGACTGCCTATTAATCAAAACTACCATAAAGACAATGAAAACCACAAATTGGGGCACAAATTTGGAGAAGATAACTGAAACACATTTAACTGATGAAAGACTCAAATGTAGAATACATTAAAAACTACAAATAGAAAAACCAAAAGTGCCATGAAGTGTGTAGTTTATTTGTAGAATGGAACATTGTGCAATGAGAATGAAAGATCTATGAATACATGGAACAGCCTGGATGAACTGCACAGATATGCTGTTGAGCAAAAGAAGTCAAACATAAATGCTTACACAGTGTATGACCCACTTACACAAAATTCAAAAACAGGTAAAGCGAATCCATTACTACTGGTAAAATTATAAAGAGAATCAAGGAAATAATAATCAAGTCATAATAGTGTTTACTTCTGGAGGAGGGAAGAATATGATTGGGAAGGGATCCAGGGGACTTCTGGAATGTGGATAATGGTCTACTGCTTGATCTGGGTGGTTGTTCATGGATACGAAATTCATTAATATTCATTAAGATGTACATTTCTCAAGTAAAAAAAAAAAAAACACCAAAGAAACAACTAAAAATGCAGTGAGAAGTTAGGAGTAATATGACTCTCTGGGACTCCTCCACACAGGCTCTGAGCCACCCCAATTTCCTTGTCTAGACCATGAAGTGTAGACTACTTCCGTCAGAACCTCCTCTGGAGTGAAGAGTCCTCTTACCTTCAGTCCTGGAAGTTACTGACATTCCCTCAGCCCTGTCTGTGGAAGTCGTATTTGTGGGAATTGTTTATTCTTTATCTCCTGACACCAGTGGTGATGTGGGGATACCTCTCTGAGGGGATGGGTCTGTTCAGTTCAGTTCATTTGCCCAGTTGTGTCTGACTCTTTGCGACCCCAAGGATTGCAGCACACCAGGTTTCCCCGTACTTCACCATCTCCTAGAGTTTGCTCAAACTCACGTCCATTGAGTTGGTGACAAAATCCAACCATCTCATCGTCTGTCATCTCCTTCTCCTCCTGCCCTCAATCTTTCCCAGCATCAGGGTCTTTTTCAATGAGTTAGTTCTTCACATCAGGTGGCCAAAGTATTGGAGCTTCAGCTTCAGCATCAGTCCTTCCAATGAATACTCAGGACTGATTTCCTTTAGGACTGACAGGTTTGAGGGGGTGGACAGGATTTGCTAATTTTGTCCTCAGACTCTGGAATCCATCTTCCGGTGGGCCTCATTCACTTTCATAATAACTGAGGAAATGTGGTTTTAGAGTCTGGTAAATCTGCTATAAAGGCCAGAACCTCAAGTCCTGGTTGTGTGACCTTGGGCAAATCATCTGTCCTTTCCTGGCCTTTGTTTCTCATTCATAAAAGGGAGTTAGTGCCCACCAGGCTTTGGAGAAAACATGTGTAATGGCCTTATTTATGACCACATTTTTTTTCATAGCACCATACAGCTTGTGAAAGTGAAGTCGCTCAGTTGCGACCGACTCCTAGCGACCCCATGGACTGCAGCCTACCAGGCTCCTCCATCCATGGGATTTTCTAGGCAAGAGTACTGGAGTGGCTTGCTATTGCCTTCTCCGCATAAAGCTCTCAGTTCCCTCTAAACTGTTTTATAGGTTCAATACAAATAAAGTCATGATTTCAATAGATTTGTGTCTGTGTATCATAACAAGATAATTCTTAAATTTATGTGGAAATTCCAACAAGCCGGGGCACCTATAGTTATTCTAAGGTATAGCAATTAAGATGGTGTGATACTGCTGCAAGGGTAGACAAATAGACCAATGAAAGATAGTAGTCTCAGAAACAGACCCACTTGTATGTTGACAGAGAATATGTGGCCAAGGAAGTACTGTGAGATCGGACTTCCAATATGGTTAGATTTCTAATAAATGGAACAATCTGTTTTCCATATTGAAAAAATGAAATCGGATCCCTACCTCACAACACAAATAAAAATAATACTAGATGGATTGAAGACCTAAATGTGAAAGACAAAAGAGCTTTAAGACTTTAATATAGTATAGAGGTTTTTCTTAAGACAGAAAAAACACTAACCATAAATGACAACTATAAAACATTCAATTGCATTAAGACTGCCTATTAATCAAAACTACCATAAAGACAATGAAAACCACAAATTGGGGCACAAATTTGGAGAAGATAACTGAAACACATTTAACTGATGAAAGACTCAAATGTAGAATACATTAAAAACTACAAATAGAAAAACCAAAAGTGCCATGAAGTGTGTAGTTTATTTGTAGAATGGAACATTGTGCAATGAGAATGAAAGATCTATGAATACATGGAACAGCCTGGATGAACTGCACAGATATGCTGTTGAGCAAAAGAAGTCAAACATAAATGCTTACACAGTGTATGACCCACTTACACAAAATTCAAAAACAGGTAAAGCGAATCCATTACTACTGGTAAAATTATAAAGAGAATCAAGGAAATAATAATCAAGTCATAATAGTGTTTACTTCTGGAGGAGGGAAGAATATGATTGGGAAGGGATCCAGGGGACTTCTGGAATGTGGATAATGGTCTACTGCTTGATCTGGGTGGTTGTTCATGGATACGAAATTCATTAATATTCATTAAGATGTACATTTCTCAAGTAAAAAAAAAAAAAACACCAAAGAAACAACTAAAAATGCAGTGAGAAGTTAGGAGTAATATGACTCTCTGGGACTCCTCCACACAGGCTCTGAGCCACCCCAATTTCCTTGTCTAGACCATGAAGTGTAGACTACTTCCGTCAGAACCTCCTCTGGAGTGAAGAGTCCTCTTACCTTCAGTCCTGGAAGTTACTGACATTCCCTCAGCCCTGTCTGTGGAAGTCGTATTTGTGGGAATTGTTTATTCTTTATCTCCTGACACCAGTGGTGATGTGGGGATACCTCTCTGAGGGGATGGGTCTGTTCAGTTCAGTTCATTTGCCCAGTTGTGTCTGACTCTTTGCGACCCCAAGGATTGCAGCACACCAGGTTTCCCCGTACTTCACCATCTCCTAGAGTTTGCTCAAACTCACGTCCATTGAGTTGGTGACAAAATCCAACCATCTCATCGTCTGTCATCTCCTTCTCCTCCTGCCCTCAATCTTTCCCAGCATCAGGGTCTTTTTCAATGAGTTAGTTCTTCACATCAGGTGGCCAAAGTATTGGAGCTTCAGCTTCAGCATCAGTCCTTCCAATGAATACTCAGGACTGATTTCCTTTAGGACTGACAGGTTTGAGGGGGTGGACAGGATTTGCTAATTTTGTCCTCAGACTCTGGAATCCATCTTCCGGTGGGCCTCATTCACTTTCATAATAACTGAGGAAATGTGGTTTTAGAGTCTGGTAAATCTGCTATAAAGGCCAGAACCTCAAGTCCTGGTTGTGTGACCTTGGGCAAATCATCTGTCCTTTCCTGGCCTTTGTTTCTCATTCATAAAAGGGAGTTAGTGCCCACCAGGCTTTGGAGAAAACATGTGTAATGGCCTTATTTATGACCACATTTTTTTTCATAGCACCATACAGCTTGTGGGATCTTAGTTCCCCAATAAGGGATTGAACCTGGGCCCCTGACAGTGAAAGCACCAAGTCCTAACCACTGGAACTTAAGGGAATTTCCCATGACCACATTTGATTAATCTAGTAATCCAGACAGTGGAGTAGGGTGAGCAAGAGGCGGGGCTCTGGAATGACACAGTCCAGGACTAAATTTCCACAATGTCACATGATGGGCAAGTTACACAATCTCTCTGTGCCTCCCTTTGCTCCTCTGTCATCAGGAGTGATAACTTTCCCTCCTCACAGGGTTGTGGTGAAGGTTAAATGAGATAACACATTCACCTGGGGCAGTGTTTGGCCTGAGCAAGTAAACATCAGTTGTTATCAGCCCCTTCTAGATCTCACAATCACTGGCTCATGACACTGTGTCTACCCTCAAGTATGTGTATTATTATAGTGGTGGATAATGGGCAGGGTGGGGGCCTCCTTTATATCCCAGGCCCCTTCGCTGTCTGCCTCCTTGAGAAGCACTGGGTCCCAGTATACCCTCCTCAGGGGACCTGCACCCTCCTGTCTCTCCCTGTCTCAGAGACTGATGGAAGGGACAGAGACACCATCTCATCCCAGGGCCAGGGGCCACAGGACTGGACATTTCTGATAGAGTGGGGGCCTGAGAAAGAGGAAGGAAAGGAGTGGAGAGGATATGTGTTTCCCTATCTAGTGGTTTCCTATTAGTAAATTAACAACAAACTCAGTGGCTTAAAACAACACAAATGTATTATCTTTCAGTTCTGGAGGTCAGAAGCCTCACAAGGTGTCCTCAGGGCTGCATTCCTTCTGGGCCTTCTGGGTGCTCTCAGGGAGAAACCATTCCCCTGCCTTTTCAAACTTCTAGAGGCGGCCTGCAGTCCTTGGTCCCTTTCTTTCATCTTCAAAGCAAGCAATAACCAGTTGAGTCTTTCTCACATCAAATCACTCTCTTTCTTGCCTTCTTCTTTCACTTATAAGGACCCTCATGATTACACTGGGCTCACCCAGATAATCCAGGATGATCTCCCCATCTCAAAATACTTAAATTTAATCACATCCACAAAGTCTCTGTTGCCATGTAAGGTGACATATTCCAGGTCCTGTGGTTTGGGACACGGACATCTTTTGAGGGGGCATTATTCTGCCTTATCAAATACCCCCTCCTTCACCAGACCTCTCTGGTGACCACCAGTGTCCCCACACTGGAGCCACAGAGGTGGACCAATGGGGTTTACCACTGAAGGAGACAAGGTGCCCACCCCGTGGGGGAGAAGAGCATATCAACAATTATTTAAGACTGAGTGATTCTTGTAATAATAAAAATAACAATACCATCACCATGAACCTCACAGTTACTCTGTACCAGACGTTCAGTTCAGTTCAGTCGCTCAGTCGTGTCCGACTCTTTGCGACCCCATGAATCGCAGCACGCCAGGCCTCCCTGTTCATCACCATCTCTCGGAGTTCACTCAGACTCACATCCATCGAGTCAGTGATTCCTCTTCACTTTCTGCCATAAGGGTGGTGTCATCTGCATATCTGAGGTTATTGATATTTTTCCCAGCAATCTTGATTCCAGCTTGTGTTTCTTCCAGTCCAGCGTTTCTCATGATGTACTCTGCATATAAGTTAAATAAGCAGGGTGACAATATACAGATGTTAGTGGATCACATTACATGAATCATGCTTTTCTCACACCAACTGCATGATGTAAATTCAACTTTTATTACCACTATATAGATGGGCAAACTGAGGCTCTAAGTGCCTTCCATGTTCTCATCAGCCCTGAGTACAGTCCTTTGCCTTCCCCATCTCCCTCTCCCTCTTTCTGCTCATTACTAGGCTCAGTATCTTGATCTCACAGTGGCCTCTCTCTCTGTCCTGAGCTTTCAGCCCTCAGCCTGGCTGTTACTGGACCACCTCCTATAACCTCCCCACTTCCCATTCTGGATGTCTGTGATGCGGGGTGAGTCCAGGTCCAATCCCGAGGATGCTGCTAAGTTAAATTAGCCTTTTGTTTTCATTCATGGAAGCCTGCCTGAAGCCTTGGCCCCACAGGAGGTCTTGGCATCACCAGGCACAGCTCAGCCACCAACTGTCCACGTTACAGTGATACCTGCCTTTGCTAGCAGGGGCGTCTCATCTCCAAGACTGGGAAAGTGTCTGAGAACACAGAGGAGGGACAGAGGCAGAAACATTCACTCCTTAGAAGGTCATAGGCCTCTGGTTGTGTGAATCCCAAGCCTGGGTGTCCGTTGGAGCCTCCTTCTCTGTGACTGGACAGCTGGGGGTGGCCTAAGGTCAGCTCTGCCTCTTGCTCCTGGGGGACCCTGGAAGACTCTGGTCTAAGCTCAGGGTCTTTTGCAGATAGCCATCCCAATTTGAAGTGGGCAGCATGGATTTGATTCCCTGTCAAGTAACTAGATCTCACGTGCTGCAACGAAGATAGGAAATCAAGCATGCTGCAGCTTAGATCTGGCACAGCCAAATAAATAAATACAAAAAAAATTAAAAATGAAAAAAATCATACAGTAAAATTGACCTTGGGAGTTCTGTGAGTTTTGACACGTGTGGATTCATGTAACTACCACCACATTCAGGATACATGACTGTCCTATCACCCTACAGAACTTCCTTGTGCTGTCCCTTTATAGCCACACCTTCACACACAAATATGACTAACTGATATTTTACAAAGGTGTGTCTATAACCCTTTGCCAATACTACACTGTCTTGATTATTATAACTTTATAGTAATTCTTAAAAGCCATGTTGGGGCTTCCCAAGTGACACTATGGTAAAGAATCTGCCTGCCAATGCGGGAGACAGTAAAAGACATGGGCTTGATCCCCGGGTTGGGAAGATCCCCTGAATGAAAGCATGGCAATCCACTCCAGTGTTCTTGCCTGGGAAATCCCACAGACTGAGGAGCCTGGCGGGCTACAGTCCATAGGGTCCCATAGAGTTGGACACAACTGAAGCAACTTTGCACGAAAAACTGTATTAGTCTTCCAATTTTGTTCCTCCTTTTCAAAATTATTTTGACAGTTGTAGTTCTTTGTTTTTTCACATATATTTTATCATCTATCTTTTTTAATTAAAAAAAGTTTTTTGACCATGCCACACAGCTTATGCAATCTTAGTTCCCCAAACAGGGATTGAACCCCAGGCCCTTGGCAGTGAAAGCACAGAGTCCTAACCACTGGAAAGCCAGGGAACGTCCTCCACATACATTTTAGGACCAATTATTCTGTATTAAAAAAATTCTTGCTGAGATTTTGAATGGAATTGCATTAAATCTAAAGATCAATTCAGGGAAAATTGACATCCTAACTACATTGAATCTGTCAGTCCATAAACACTACATTCGTTTGTTTAGGCCTTCTATTTCTTTCCTCAGCTTCTTGTAGTTTTCAACATCCACAGGTCCTGTACATGTTTTGTTAGATTTTTCGAGGAGCTGTTGTAACAGAGTATTGTGTGTCTGTTTAAATTTTGGTTTTGAGTCTTGATAGTATATAGAAATAAGCTTAGTTTTTGTGTGTTGAACACTATTTTTTCATCCCCATTGTGCCATTGAACCCATGCACTGAGATTTTTATTTGGCTATCATATTTTTCACTTCTAAAATTTCCATTTATTTCTTGAACTATTCTCTCTCTGTGCCAAGATTTCCTGTTTCTCTATTTGTTTCAAAAATGTTTGTGATTAATTTGTTGAAGCATCAAAAGAATAGATGCTTTCAAGACTTCCCTGGTGGACCAGTGGTTCATAACCCAATTTTCAAAGCAGCAGAGGCAGGTTTAGTTCCTGGTCCAGGAACTAAGATCCCACATGCCTCAGGGCCAACTAAGCCCACACACCACAACTAGAGAAAGCCTGTGTGCCACAACCAAGACTCAGCACAGCCAAAGCACAAAAAGAAACTTTAAAGATGATATCAGGGTTTCCCTGGTGGCTTAGTGGTAAAGAATCCGACTGCCAAGGCAGGGGACACAGGTTTGATCCCTGGTCCAGGACGATCCCACATGCCAAGGGACAACTAAGCCTGTGTGCAAAAACTACTGAGTCAGCACTCTAGGGCCAGTGAGCTGCGACTACTGAAGCAGGCGCCTAGAGCCAGTGCTTCAGAAGAGAAACCACTTCAGTGAGAAACCTGTGCACCACAACTAGAGGGTAGCCCCTGATCTCTGCAACTAGAGAACGCCCATGAGCAGCAATAAAGACCCAGCACAGCCATAAATAAGTACATCTTTAAAATAAGATGCTGTCAGATAATACTTGGCATCTTAGTCTTTTCTACATTGGTGTCAGTTGATTGCCTTTCCCATGTAAGCTCAGATTTTCCTGGTTTCTCACATTTTGAGCAATTTTTTTTCACTTTAAAAATTTAATACACTTTTAGAAGTTACTTTCCATTTACAGTTATTATAGAATATTGGTTATATTCCCTCTGTTGTATAATAATACATTAAGCCTATCTTGCACCCTATAGTTTGCACTTCCAATGCCTCCACCCCTGTACTGCCCCTCCCCCCAATGGTATGCAGTAGTTTGTTCTCTATATATTTGAGTCTGATTTTTGTTTTATTCACTAGTTTGTTGTATTTTTTAGATTCTACATCTAAGTGATATCCATACAATATTTGTCTTTCTCTGACATTTCACTTAGCATAATGCCCTCTAAATCCCTCCAGGTTGCTGCATTCTTTTTTATGGTTGAGTATTATTCCCTTGTATGTATCTATCACGCATCTTTATCCATTCATCTCTTCGGGTACACTTTGGCTGTTTCCAATATCTTCACAACTATACATAATGCTGCTATGAACATTGGGGCATATGCATCTTTGCCAATTAGTGTTTTTGTTTCTTTTGGATATATATACCCAGGAGTGGGTTTGCTGGGTCACATGGTAGTTCTATTTTTATTTTCTTGAGTATTTCTGATCAATTTTGAATTATACATTGGACATTTTGAATATTAGGTTCTGAGGCTTGTGCTTAGCCATGTCTGATTCTTTGCAACCCCATGGACTGTAGCCTGCCTGGCTCCTCTGTCTATGGGGATTCTCCAGGCAAGAACACTGGAGTGGGTTGCCATGCTCTCCTCCCGGGAATCTTCCTAACCCAGAGATCGAACCCAGGTCTCCTGCATTGCAAGTGGATTCTTCACTGTCTGAGCCACCAGGGAAGCCCAAGAATACTAGAGTGGGTAGCCTAACCCTTCTCCAGGGAATCTTCCTGACCCAGGAATACAGCTGGGGTCTCCAGCATTGCAGGTGGATTCTTTGCCAGCTGAGCTACCAGGGAATGTGTAAATTCTATGGAGTATATTGTACTTTGGTTTTAGCAGGCATTATATCTCACTTCACAGGCAGCCACCACAGCCCTCGTCCTAGTGGCAGGGCTGGGATAATGGAAAACAGTACACCAGAGTGGAAAGGGACAGTAGAGAGTAGGGCAAGTCTTGGAGGCGTTACTTGGGGCACCTGTGCCCTGGAAGAACTGGAGCTGCTGACAGAGCACAGATATGGAAGTCATCCGTGGTTGCAGGGGGGTGGTAATCGGTTGGGGGAGTTGGGCGAGGAAACTAGCCCACGTGGCAAACGAGAGACATAGTGCGCATCCCCAGGGTTGCTCGCTTTCCCGTTGGCCCTTGAGGTGCAGAGTGTGCAAGGTGGTCTGTGTGCCGAACTCTGCAGATCGCATCTTAGCTTTTGCTTCTTTCTATTTGGCTGAGACTAACAAGGTAGGTCCACAGATATTTCCTGTCTGGAGTTTAAGGTTGCGTGTGTGTCAGGGGGAGCCAGTGGGCTTTGGGCGGGTCAGGCGGTGCCGTCTTTAACTTTTAAAGAGGAAGGCCCTCGAGGTCAGCCGCCATAGCTCTTGTTCTGGTGGCGGGAGAGTTAGGGCAGTGGGCGGCGGAGGTCAGGGAGTCAGTTGAAAGTGGAGTGAGTCTTGGGGTGCTATTGGAGGTATCTGGGTCCTGGAGGCCTTAGAACTGACGACAGAGCACAGAAACGGGAGTTACCC
>SJYT01020632.1:16276-53310 GCA_006410635.1 Cephalophus harveyi | reverse complement strand
GGAGACATAGTGCGCATGCGCAGGGTTGCGTGCCTTCCCGCCGGCCATTCGCATGCAGCGTGTGTAACGTGCTCTGGGTGCCGAGCTGTTCGGGTCACGTCTTAACGTCTGGGTTCTTTCTACCTGGCTGAGATTCACCAGGTAGGGCCACAGATCTTCCTTGCCTGGAGTTGAAGTGTGCGTGCGTGTGAGGGCGAGCCAGCGGGTTTCTGGCGAGTCGGGCAGTGCGGTCTTTAGCCCCTGAGGGGAAAGGTCCTCGAGTTGTGTTTCTCCTCACAGGTGTCGCGGTCGCCATAGCTCTTGTCCTGGTGGTGGAGAGGGAGGGTGGTGGGCGGACGAGGTCAGGGAGTCGGATGAAGGTGGGGGGAGTCATGGGTACATTATTTGCTGTGTTTGCGTCTTGGAGTTTCAGGAACTGACCACAGCACAGAGTCCAGAGGGGGTTGCGGGGCTCGGGACCTGGGGGCGGGGCAGGAGGTAACGGAAAGGTCTAGAAACTGACCACTGTGGGGGTTGTGACTGCATTTCGAGATTTGTAATGCCTCGAAAAGGGTGCGAAGGGAGGCGAGTGTCTCATAGAATCTTCATTTCCATAGCTCGACTCTGCCATTTTAGTGCAAAAATAGCTATAGACAAAATGTAAATGAGTGAGTGTGGTTTTGTGTTCCAATAAAATTTTATGGTGGGGGAGGGAGGAGAATGGGCTTGGCAAATGAGAGCGTGACACAAGAGTGTCTCAAGTCACTCACGTTTTAAATTTCCAGCAGTGTTCACTAAATGTCTCCATGATGGTGAATCAAGTTGTGAAATCAAAACTCATCAGAAATGTATTCTTGGTAATTCCCTGATCGTCCCGTGGTTAGGACTCCATGCTTTACTGTGGTGGGCCTGGGTTCAAACCCTGGTCTGGGAACTAAGATCCCAAAAGCCACGTGGCGTGATTAAAAAAAAAGTATATGTATATATATGTTCTTTTACTGTGTATTTTAAAATGATTTATCTGTCTTCTTAGCCATAACGTAAATAGTTGCTTTTGCAAGTTGCCAGATTTGCTGTAATTGGAAAGCGCACACACAATTAAATTACCTTGAGAGTTATTTTGAAAATATTTTCAATTTTACAAAAACAGTATACATCATGATTTGGCCAGGGAAGTGTTCAAATATAATTTTTCTCTTAAGGGCATTTTCCAAATGACAATATTCTGTTTTCAGTGGGAAATATGAGTCGGAGAATAAAGTCAACATACAGGCCTAAAGGAAGAGGTTTTGGTCGTGCATATCCCCAGGCACGTGTAAGTGTAGCTTTAAGTATTTTAACATTTGATGTTTTTTATTATTAGAAATTAATTCCTGTAAGTATTGTTGAACTATAATGATAACGGTATTCCATGTAATAAGGAACATTGATCCAGGAGGATTACATTCTGATATTGCCTGGATGTATGCTGTTATGTTCCTGGGGAATGTGACTGATGACATTCTTCTCAAGCTTATTAACAACAAAATTGCACACATCATCCCAACATTGATTAAAATAGCTTCTGAAGTCTGTGGGTAAGGGTTCTTAGAATAGCCTCACTGTGGGAAGAGTAAGTTTATTAAGAGTAAGTGTGAGTAGTATTGGAAAAATGTCTTCAGATTTATTTGTGATCAAGTATATGTTTATATTCTGTGTATTTATATTGTTGACATGTATTAGTAACACAACTTTTCATTTGTATACACACATCTGTAGGTCGAGATTGGGGAACTTCAAGAGGAGCCACCAATTGAAACAAAGAATGTTACACCTGATCAAGAGAGAAAGGATGAAGGAGCATCTGCATTTCCAGGTGAAGGGAAAGGGAAGAGGAATGTCTCTGTGTGTGTGTGTGTGTATACGTGTACGCATGCATGCACGCACTTTTATGTCTCTTGTATTATCATATACTAGCAATGGAAAGAAAGCAGTAGAAAGGGATCTCAAACATGGCCTGAAAATTGGCTGGAAAAGTGAATAGAGTATAGTTTGCAGCTTAGGGTAATCTCTCACTATAATAGATTTCCTCCATTTTACAAATGAGAAAATTGAGGCTCAAGGATTGTGTTTGTCAAAGAGCATTTGACTATTGAATACAAAATCTGTATTTCACTCCAAAGTTTGAGTCTCCTTATCGTGAATGTGGCTGTAAAAAAGGTGAATGATTTTGCTTAAAACTCAAATGTCTGTACTGTAATGTTTCTCAGTATTGGCCCAGTTCAATGTAATAGGACAGAGACTCGAGAAATGAGTCATGAATGATGGCCATTGTTTATGTAATTGATATTTTTACATGAAAGTTTGATAAAAGCTGAATAGGGTACTGGCATACTGGTTTAGTATGATTTTTAAAAAATAGTTTTGGTTTTGTTCTGTCTTCATTGCAGCACGTGGGCTATCTCTTGTTCCAGTGAGCAGGGGCTACTCTTCGTTGCAGTGTGCAGGCTTCTCATTGTGATGGCTTTTATTTATGGAGGACAGGCTCTAGCCCCACGGGCTTCAGTAGTTGTGGCACACAGGCTTAGTAACTGTGATTCATGGGCCCTAGAGGGCACAGGCTTCAGTAGTTGTAGTATGTGTGCTCAGTAGTTGTGGTATACACACTCAGTAATTGTGCCTCAAAGGGGCTCAGTAGTTGTGGCACATGGATTTAGCTGCTGCGCACCATGTGGAATCTTCCCAGACCAAGGATTGAACCCATATCCTATGCAAGGCAGGTGAATTCCTTTCTACTGTGCCACCCGGAAAGTCCTCAGAAGGACGACTGTTAATCAAGATTAACATAAAGACAAATTATTTCTCCTGCATATATACAGTATTTTGAAGCAAAGCATTTACATAACTCAGGCCACTATTAAAAGTTTCAAGAATTTGATGGGCAACTATGCCCATTCATTTCCTTCTATCATGCTTCCTTTATTCTCACTGTATATTTGACTGTTATTCATAATTTCACTGTTACTTTTGGTACCAAAAATGGGATTCATTTATGGAGAGTTATATACTGGACCTTTGGACTTAAATATTATTTATTTTAATGAAGTAAGTTTATGGTTACCACAATAGAGGGTGGGCATCACAACTGTAAGATTTGTTATAGACCCACAAATCCACTCAGATAACCCTTCAGAAAATTACATTTTAGTTGTAATTGAAATCCTATGTGTGGTACAGACTTCAGGCTTTGTAGATAGCTGAGGCTCACTGTTTTTAGTACACTACAGCAAAATACAGAAATAATTATTCTTAGACTGACATTTAAAATGTTTCAAAGTACAGGAAAACAAATATGTAAAGTCCATTCCTAGTTTCTGTTAATGATGCATTACTGAACTATACACTTAAAAAATGGTTAAGGTGGTAATTTTTTTGTTGTTGTCTAAAAAGTTTTTTTTTTTGAGCATGCCACATGACTTAGTGGGATCTTAATTCCCTGACCATAGATTGAACTTGGGCACTTGTCAATGAAAGTGCGGAGTCCTAACCACTGGACCTCCAGGGAATTTCCTGTTAATATGTTTTTAAACCACAATTAAACACAATTCTTGTCTTCCTGAAGTACAATGTAGATGTCATATCTTCTCTTTTTTACTTTATATTTCTAAAACATAAAACTTACATAGAATTTGCAAGGCTAGAACAATTAACTGATACTTTTCATCTAGATTTACCAATTGTTAATAGTTTTTACCACATTGGTTTCATATCCTCTTCCCTTCCGCTGTATATACGTACACACACACACATACACACTTACTGATGTGTTGGCTCTTTTTAATAGTCATTTAGATAAAGGTTCACATATTATGACCTTTTACTGTAAGTACAGTAATGTATATATAGCCCAAGAACAAAGAAAAAGTCATTCTTTGGCTGATCACTGTATGGTTATCAAAATCAAGAAATTAATGAGAATATGCAATCATTAAATACACAGTGTATATTCAAGTATCTCCAGTTGTCCTGTTAATTCCCTTTATAGAATTTGTTTTGATCCAGAGTCCAGTCCAGGATCATGTAATGTATTTTAGTTGTCATATCTATTTAATCTTCTTTAATCTGGAATAGTTATTTCATTTTTCTGTCATTCATAACACTTCATTTATGAAGAGGAACATAACAGTTTGCAGAATGTTAATCAATTTGAGGTATTTTCTAAAGACTTCTTCCCCCAACTCAATATTTATTGTTATCTGCTCATGTCATGTAAGAGAGCTCACAGTCTAGTCAGAGAGATCCAACAGATCATTGGTAAGTACAGTCACAATTACAGTATGCATAAGTACAAAAGGAGTACCTAATTTGTTTGAGGGCAGTCTTGCAAAAGGAAGAAGGGTAATAAAACCCTGTTTTCCTGGTGTTTGGTAACAGACTCCTGAAATAATGCTCTTGTGATTCTCATGCATCACATTTATTACTGCAGTAGCCTAAGGCTTTTAATTTCATAACCCTGAAGGAATGCATATTACCATTCCCTTATTCATATCTCATGTTTTATTTCTTAAATTGATAAACTATTTATTTGCAAGGGCCTTCCCTGGAAGCCACTCAACAGGAACTGGCTGAGCCAAAGACTGGTTCTGAGCATGGAGATGATCCTGAGTGTGGAGATGGTCCTGATATCGAGGGGAAGGAACTGTCAAATCCAGAGCCCATGAAAATGCTGGAAGCGGGTGTGTTATCTTATTAAGCATGTGAATTACAGTGTGTTTGTTTTCCACAATATTATATTTTTAATAATATAGAGATAACACTTATTTTAATAACAGTTCACATAAATACAGATGATTTGAAATGTAGTTAAGAGCTTAAATGCCTGACTTACAGAACATCAGATATAGAAACAAATTGGGTCAAAGCCATACTGAATTATAAAATAGAAGTATTTTCTTTTAAGTATAAGCTTTTCAACCAACAGTTAATAATTTTCAGATATTTTTATAGAGCTCTGCATTTAACAAATATGTAATGCATTTGTAACACACATCAGTTTGTATGAAATATACTGAAATCCTGAAGTAGGTTCTAGTATCAACTCTTAACATAATTTGTGTGACTCTTGGGCAAACCCCTTAACTTCTAAACTCATCTTTGCTCTTCTAAAAATGGTGACTTCAAATCAGATACTGAAAAATTATTTTTAGTTCTCATTTTTGCTTATTCTGGTTCTGTTGCATATAATACAAAGATAAGCTGCTTTATGAGATTTTTTTTTTATTATAAACCATCAAATCCTGACCTGAGTCAAATTACACTTGAAGTTTCATTACTACGAAGAAAATGAACAAAAACACTTTGCTTGATGTTTATTTTTCTGTTCAAGTTCTGATGCCTCTCCTCAGATTCTGTTGAATTCTGAATTCTCTGGCTGTTAATGACAATTGCATTTTATTTTTTTCCAGTTCTATTTATGTATAATTGACAAAATTATAAACAGTTGCATTTTAAATCCTTTCTTGAAGCCTCAAATGACTGAATAATAAAATATCAAGAGACAGTCTAGTTTTCTAATCTTTGTGGCTGATCAAGTAGAGAGAGTGCATGTAGTCAGGGATGCTCAAGGTTAGTGTTAGTAACATAACTGAGTATGCTCCCTGTCTCCACTATCAGTCTTACTAAGCTATTGTTCCTAATAAAATGTGGACACTGATATAATCACCTCTAACCATGTCAAATGTGGCATGAAAATTTTGTGCCTTGAGGCATCAAATTGGTAAGATGGAATTTCCAAGATTATAACTGAAGTGAAGCACTTGTTGTTTAGGGAAGAAGTAACCCTGCATTAGTCTTCTAAATATTTTCACTTTACAATCCTGGTCCATTTTACATTACAAGACATTTTGCATTACAACACAGTTTTCAGGCTACTTTCAGGAACCTGTGTAACATGGCTAAGATGTACTCATAGGAAGATCATAGCCTTAAATACATATGCTATTAAAAAAGGAAAAGGTAATAAACTACGTAAACATTCAATATAAAAAAAATAATAAAAGGCAACAAAATAAACCTAAGGAGAAAGGAAGGGGATTCTTAAGACAGGTATGAATCATTAGGAGAAGGAAAAGTAATAAAACCAATAAATCGAGATTGCTCTTTAAAAAAATATTTGTGAGTAGAAGACCCACTAATTTAAATGAAAATACAAAATGCCAAGTATCCATAATAAGGATTATGAAAAAGACAAATATTGACTATGTTATCTATCTATCTGGATATTTGGCTTTCCAGGTTTTTTTTTCCTTCTAAACTGAGAAATGGTACTGTTTTCCTTCACAATGTGATGTTACCTTTGATGGTAATGGCTTAAAACTAGCGTAACCACATAATTTATTATGCAAACTGGAATGCTTTTAAGTGTGTATAAAGAGTCACTACTCATAGTTACAGCAGGAATATGGATGCAAACAGGGACAAATGGTTAACCTACTACTAGGTAAGGGCTAAACTGGCTCATAGAGAGTTTTGTACTTTTCTACATTATAGCCAAAACAAATGCAGTACTAACCTTTCTGTTTTTCATTTAAGCAATTCTAAGTGTGACATTATTGTTTTAGATACCCTATATTAAGAATATTTTTTCAAGTCAAAACATTTAAATGAACTTTTAAAAAGTTCCTTTTGTTTCTTGGGTTTTTTTTTATTGTTTGGTTGGATTTTTACTAAAAATATAAAAAGTTGTACTTTCTACTTAAAACTACTTCTGAATAGAAGCATTGGGTTTAATCACTTCTGAACTTGAATAGTCTCTTTGTTTCTCTGCACTGCCAGAAAGAGTGATGTGTTTAGCAAACGCTGTTAATGTGCCTGAAAGTCTACCTTCAAAGTCTCTACAGAGGTTTACCTGTAGATAAGCCAAGGGTTGGTCATCCTTAGGGTTCTGATTTTAGTCCATTTTATAAAACTAAAACTGTAGTGTCCTCTGTATCCCTTTAGTGTCATCTCAATAAAGTTCTAACTAATAATCCCAAATGTTTGTTAACTTACAGGTAAAGGGAAACCGCAGATTTGAATGAAGACAAACTGTAACCATGCAGGCTGTTCTTGTGTTGGAAATGTGGCTGTTAAAACTCTCTCAATATTGCATCTGAAATGACTATAACATTGACAAAGTTTGAAACAAAAAATTCAATAAAGCCTTGCAGTTTTGTCCAAAGAAGTCTTATACATCTGTTAAATTTATTTCTAGGTATTTGATGCTACTGAAAATTACCTCTTTTTGGGAAATTTTATATTTTGTTTGATCTGGTATATAGAGACATAATTTTTATGTGTCATTTTTTTCTACCCAGCAACCTTGCTGAATATGCTTATTAAGTTTGAAAGTTTACCTTTAGGTCATTTTCAGTTTTCAACATACATAATCATATCATCTTTGAATAATAATAATTTTGTTCCTGTCATTTTTAGTATTATAGCTCTTATTTCCATTTCTCATGGCATTAGGTAGACTCACCTAGTAAAATGATGTTGTATAGAACTGGTGATAGTGTACATCCTTGTTTTATCCCTGATGAGAAATGGAAAATTTTCAGTATTTTCCCATGATGTATAATTGCTTTTTTTTGGCAGATACTTTATCAAAGTCATTCTTTTTTATAATTATTTTGCTTAGAGTAGTCATCTTGATTATATTTTGAATTTCATCAAACACTTAAAGTGCATCTATTGAGATGATCACTTCCCTCTATTAATAGGTTGAATTACATTGATAGGTTTCTATGTTTAAGCCAATTTTATATTCCTAAGATAAACCAATTTTGTCATGAGTAATCTATGTCCTAATAATTAGGATTATGTGTGTCCTCATGAGTGACCTAGCATACGCTTTTATTTCATGTATTCTTTTTCTTAGACTTTGATATCAAAGTTATGCTAGCTTCATACAATGAGTTGGGATGTAAAACCTCGAAATTCTCTAGAGCTGCAAGACTGAGTAACCCATCCCTTCAAATTTTATGAGGTGCCCATCTTCCCTGCCAAATATCTCTAATAATGATGTTGCTCTGAAAACTACCTGCTCCTGTTTCTATGCTGATTTCAATCTTCAGTACACAGAAAATTAAATCACTGTTCCTGATTTTGATTTGTGCTGTCTAGTCACAAATGGCTGACCAACCCTGGAAAGTGAAAGTTGGCTCAGTCATGTCCGACTCTAATGCGACCCCATGGACTATACAGTCCATGGAATTCTCCAGCTCAGAATACTGGAGTGGGTAGCGATTTCTTTCTCCAAGAGATCTTCCCAGCCCAGGGATTGATCCCAGGTCTCCTGAACTGCAAGCAGATTCTTTACCAGCTGAGCCACCAGGGAAGCCCAAGAAAACTAGAGTGGGTAGCCTATCCCTTCTGCAGCGAATCTTCCCAACCCAGGAATTGATTGGGGTTTCCTACATTGCAGGTGGATTCTTTACCAGCTGAGCTGCCCTGGAGCTGCAAACAATTATGGCCACAGCTTCATTTATTGAGTTCTTTTTATTTAATGATAATAGGAGTTACTATAAAAACTCAATGTGTGCTAGGTTCTCTACATGTATGACCTCAGCCTCACAAAGAGTTTGTTTTCACAAAACTGAGTTATCTCTTGACTGCAGTAACAGGCAGATTTGGGGGTTCAACTTCTAAGTTCAAAACCCTTGCTCTTTTCTCAGAGTAGCTCTCGAAGTGTTGAGTACAGAACTGATGGTGTCAGTTATAATTTTTTGTGAGTGAGTGAGTGAGTGAAGTCGCTCAGTCATGTCCGACTCTTCGCGACCCCATGGACTGTAGCCCACCAGGCTCCTCCATCCATGGGATTCTCCAGGCAAGAGTACTGGAGTGGGTTGCCATTTCATTCTCCAGGGGATCTTCCCAACCTGGGGATCAAACTTGGGTCTCCCACATTGCAGGCAGACGCTTTACCATGTGAGCTACTTCAGTTATAATCTGATGTTTTTTATAAAATTTAAAAATTATATGAAATTGTTAAATTTAAAAGGCTTTGTTCTCTTGAAGGATTTCCCAATATGTGGAGCACAGACTACCTATTACAGATGAAATGTTGACCCAGATGGTGTTCTAGATGAAATCACTGATAGAAAAACAAACCTTTAAAAATAATATGCTTATCTTACAGTGCTACATAAAATAGAACATTAAACCTCTTGGGGACAATTTATGGGGAGACGGAAAAAACATGCCACAAGCCTCCTGGCAAAATGCCATAGCATCTCCTGTAAACGTGTATTCTTCAGAGTTATTCAGAGGTAGGGTGGGAGCAGCCAAGAGTCTCTCCTCTGCAAAATTGTCCATTGCCTTAACAGTCACAGATCTCACTCAGAAGCCCCCAACTATATACAAGAAGAGCAGGTTACGTCTCCAAGCTTCCATTTGTATTTTCACACCCCCCAAAAACAGTTCTGAAAAAGACACTACTGCTTTTAAAGATTCTGCTTAAGGAGAATCCACCCTGCTTAAGGAGTGATGAATTATTTCTCCCTGTTAATACAGAGTTAAAGATACTTCCTGACCCAAAAAGACTGATAATATATGGTTTAAATAAAAAGACTAAATGTAGGGTATCCAAATTTGCTGCACAATGTGACAAGTCCCTAGGCTGTAGAGTTGGATGAAAGGATTAGAACATAGGTGGGAGAGGGAAAGGGAGCAGGGCATCTCACTGCCTACCTACTCTGTCTCCTTATAGGCTGTGACATGAACTAGCCATTGGTTTTGACCCTGGCTCTGACACGCACTGTGTGATGGTAGGAAAGGTATTTATATCTTTGGGTCTCTCCCATTTCTCAAATAGGAGTTAAAATATTGACACTAAATGATTGCTTTGGTGAAATAAGTGAGGATGGATACATACGGTGTTTGCCATAGGGGATAGGACACTGATGGGGCAGACAGACACAAGAGTAGTTGAAGTGCAAAGGAGGAACACAGGGAAAGGACCTAGAAAAAATGTGATTCTTTCAGAATCAGCAAAGGGAAAAGGTGTATGGGATTTAATCCAGGAGAAACCAGGTACAAGATTCCCAGGGGTCCCTTCCTAGAGGAGTTGCATGGGGACATATTCCTTATATATTCTTCCAGCAATGATGTGGGACAATACATGTGAAGTTTTGCCAATCAGGACACTCTCTGAGCCTTGGTGCCCATGTTTTTTTCTTGGGAGCCAGTCACATAGGAACACAAGAGTTTATGTGGCTGATCTTGGGCTACTCAGACCATATTTCCCCAGAGCAAAACCAGACATTTACCATAAATCACAATGTTAGGATAAACTTATTTGATCCTGCTGGTAGAGCATGGGCTGAGGTCTTAAACACACAAAAAGTCTTATCAGGCAAAATATTCCAGGGGCTCAGAAGTTATCTCTTAGGAGCCATCCATGTGCCAATCCCAGAGGCAGGCTTTTCTTTGGTATGTATAGGAATTGAGCAACCCAGGCCTGCTGAGGTCACACTTTCCCCCACACCCCCCTTTAAAAGAACAGAGATTTACAGAGATATTTCCTACAATATCTTGGATATAATATGTTATTTCCAATAACCAAATGCTGGTTTAATAATGGTGTAGGGAGGGAAAATAGCTTTTTTCTCTACCTTTCAAACTTCTTGGCTGGGGCTGCTGTAACAAAAGATAACAAGAGAAAAACATATTAATTCATTTAATAAGTTTTACAAGGTCTGAAGTGGATAAACCTGAGCGTTTTATGCTAGATTTGATGAAGAGTCCTGGGAAAATGTGATAAGATAAAAAAGAATGTGAACCGAGTGTAATAAACTAGGGGAAACATCAAGGCCTGTCTGTTCAGATTCTTGTCAGTGTCTCTGTGTCTTTGGAGATAAGGATGCTCCTTTCCTCTGGGTAGAGGGAGGGCACCTCTCACATGACAGTTTATGACCTGTTTCAGAGAAAGTTCAGAAAA
Source organism: Cephalophus harveyi (assembly GCA_006410635.1). Classification (NCBI taxonomy): domain Eukaryota; kingdom Metazoa; phylum Chordata; class Mammalia; order Artiodactyla; family Bovidae; genus Cephalophus; species Cephalophus harveyi. The sequence continues at coordinate 42,374 of SJYT01020632.1, read as the reverse complement.
TCCTGCCTGTACCTGCTGTTCTTAAATTCCTTCCACTTAAAATATTCAACATGCCAAGGTGCCATATTTTGGGGTAGTGTGTCCTGAACCCCATCATCCAATATACTTGGTTGGGTATCTAGTGTCGTCATCACTCAGACAAAAACCCATACAACAAACAAAACCAACCAACCAACCAAACCAAACCAAACCCAAAGCCAAAAACAATCGTTTGAGCACCTGCTGGGAATCAAGCTCCTTGCTTTAGGCGAAGCAGGTTCTGAGGACATAGGAATGATTGATTAATGCAGGATATAAGTTCTAAAAGAGTTCAGAGTTAATGAGTAGAGAACCATCCAGAAGATTGTGATAGAACAAGTATGATGAGAGCCAGGGCAGACGAGAACCAGGGAAGGCTCAGAATACAGAGGAGAGCTCCGTAGCCCAGGTGGTCAGGAATGGGTTCTCCCAGGGGATGATGTGTGTGCTTTAGGTACTGTTTGTAAGTACATTTCCATCTCTCTGTTACTATCTGTCTTTCATTAAAAAAAACTCACTGTTCTATTATCCTCATTTTATAGGTCAAATAAATGAGGATAAGAGAAATATCTTATTCACAGTAAAATCACTAGTCCCAGTGCAGCTAGTTTTGAACCCAGGACTCTTAGAACCCCTGTGTACTTCTCATTGTGCGTGTGCTCAGTTGTGTCTGACTCTTTGCGACCCCGTGGATTGTAGCGCGCCAGGCTCTTGTGTCCATGGGATTTTCCAAGCAAGAATACTGGATTGGGTTGCATTTCTTCCTCCAGGGGATCTTCCCAACCCAGAGATCAAACCTGCATTGACAGGTGGATTCTTTATCACTGAGCCACCTGGGAAGCCCGTGTACTTCTCATTATAGCCATCTGTTTGTTTTAAATATTGTCTTCAGTCTTAATTTGCACTTATCATACATGTTTCTTTTTTCTGCTTATGCCATAAACTCTTTCTCTTTAATTCGTCTAGAGTTTGTTTATTTATTACAGCTTTAGTGCCAAACTGCTGAAATATTTTTCAAAGTGGCCATACAATTTTGCATTCTCATCAGTAATAATATATGAGGGTTGCTTCATATCCTCATTAATTCTTGGGATGGTCAATCTTTTTTATTTTAGCCATTCTAAAAGGGGTGGGGCTTCCTTGGCGCCTCAGTGGTAAAGAATCCACTTGCCAAGTAGGAGACACAGGTTAGATCCCTGGGTCAGGAAGATCCCCTGGAGGAGGAAATGACAACCCACTCCAGTATTCTTGCCTGAGAAATCCCATGGACAGAAGACGGGCTACAGTCCATGGGGTCGCAAAAGAGTCTATACAACTTAGTGACTAAACAACAACAAAAGCAGGGTTATAGTGGCATCTCCTTGGGGTTTGAATTTGCATTTCAGTATGTCGCACCTATTTTCGCGTGCTAATTTTTCATCCATATATATTCTTTTATTTTTGGCTGCACTGGGTCTCTGTTTCTGCATGTGGGATTTCTCTACTTGTGGTGCACAGGCTTCAGTAGTTGTGGTGCATGGGCTAAGTTGTCCCACATCATGTGGAATCTTTCCAGACCAGGGATCAAACCCATGTCCCCTGCATTGGCAGGCAGATGGATTCTTAATCACTGGACTACCAGGGAAGTCTGTCCATATGTATTCTTGTCTGTTCACATTTCTTGTACATATTTTATTGGGTTGTCCTCTTTTTCTTAAGGATTTACTATTTATTTTTACTTAATATTTTGAAATTTTGAGTAACATCTCTTTGTCTAAGTCTTTATTCATTTGTGTTAGATACACATGGCCTTCATTTCTAAGGAGCATTCTTGCATTATTTCTTTGAGAATTTCCCCTGTCTTTTCCTCTGTTTTCGGTATCTGAAAAGTTTTAAAATTCTAGTTCTAGATCACCTTTACTAAGATTTAAAAATTGTTTCACTCCTTTTATCTGTTTATTCAACTTTCTGGAAGATTTGCTCAACTTGTTTTTTCAAGTCTTCCATTACATGTTTTATATTAGCTACCTGATTTCCAAGAGATCTTTTTGAAGTCTGTTTTTTCACTTCAATAAAAAATTTAAACACACAAAGAGCAAAAAGAAAAATCTACTTTTTGGAAATCCCTTGGAAGTCCACTAGTTAGGACTCTGAGATTCCACTGCAGGGGGCATGGGTTCAATCCCTGGTTGGGGAACTAAGATTCCACAAGCCTTGAGGTGTGGCCAAAAATAAAAATAAAAAAATAATAAAAAGATCTATTTCTCTACTTTTTCTTAATGAATGGATGCTTAAAATATAAACATACACCTAATCCAATTAAGATCTCTTTGTTGAGTTCTGATACCAATATTATGGCAAATTCCTACAAAATCTTGAAAATTTATTTTATTTCTCTCCCCAGTGGAAGAGTTTACAGAACACTGGAGTTGTGTGTTGCCCATAGACTTACAAACCCTGGCATTCCCTAGCCTTGACAACCTTTTGTAAAGGACAAAAGATGGCCCATGGGAGCAGAAGTTCTTAAGCTGTATCAACTTTGGAGTATTTTCAATGAGCCGAAAGCCAGGGAAAACTGGCTGATACTTGCTCTTCCCCCCAAGTCACCCAATAACTGTCTGATTCATAATATAGGTGAAGAGGCACTCAAAGGACAGAAGATGCAGGATATGAGGGGGTGTAAGGAGGTTTTATTTTTATGGAAGAAGATACATCGTTGACATCTGGTCTGTTTTGACTCAAGTTTACCCATTAAAAGTGTTTGGAAATCTCTTTTTATTGCTCTGGCTTTGGATCACAGACATTTGTCAGGAGCTGTGTATCTGGGTCAGAAGCCTTGCTGAAGACTGGTGTCAACCCCCCTCAGCCAGGGCACCTTGGAGAAGAGATACTTATCTAGGTCCCGGGTAAGGCTTAGAGTTGCACAGACTTGTCTATGTCACAGGAACAAAGGCTTTAGGATGACCGGAGATCACCGGCTATGTCTGCTGGGCATTGTGAGGCTGAGGATCAGGGGATGAATTCCCCCTAAGAGGCATCAGCCCCTCCAGGATGCTCAGGTCAGGTCGGTCAGGGTCATGGGCACCTGGAATTCCAATAGCTGCAGGATAAGCATTTGTAGCAGTTGTGGATAAGCAGCTTTCCTCTCCTGCACGCAACATTCTGCTTTGGGGTCCTGGTAACAACCATTGCTTCATTTAAACAATTATTTATTTTAAACCTGCGTTTAAAGATATAGTAACACAAATTTTGCCCTTTAGACCACTTTTAAGTGTACACTTCTGTGGCATTAAGTACATTTACATTACTGTGAACAATCACTATCATCCATCTCCAGAAGTCTTCATTTCACAAAACTGAAACCCTGTACCCATTACACATGAACTTCCCATTTCCCCCTCTGTCTCTCTTTCATTCCTGATATTGGTTACTTGTCTTCTCTTTGATTTTTGTTTGTTTGTGTTTTTGGTCAGTCTGGCTAGAGTTCTATCAATTTCATTGATCTTTCCAAGGAACCAGTCTTTTTTAAATTATTTATTTATTTATTTTTGGCTGTGCTGGGTCTTCATTGCTGTGCACAGACTTTCTCGAGCTGCGGTGAGCGAGGTCTACTCTTCATTGCGGTGTGAGGGCTTCTCATTGCGGTGGCTTCTCTTATGGAGCACGGGCTCTAGGGCGCATGGGGTTCAGGAGTTACAGCACAAGTGCTCATGGTAGTTGTGGCTCATGGGCTTAGTTGCTCTGTGGCATGTGGAATCTTCCCAGACCAGGGATTGAAGACTATGTTTCCCTGGCGTTGGCAGGCAGTTTTTTTTTTTTTTTTTTTTGAATCTCTGATTCACAGGACTAGGATGGGAAGAGGCCAGGAATCTGCATTTCTTTTATTTATTTATTTTTGGATGTGCTGGGTCTTCAGTGCTTTGGGAGGGCTCTCTCTAGTTGTGGCCATCAGGGCTACTCTTTGTGGCAGTGCGCCGTCTGGTTGCAGTGGCTTCTCGTTGCAGAGCACAGGCTCTAGGTGCATGGGCTTTAGTAGTTGCAGCCTGTGGGCTTGGTAGTTGTGGGGCGAGGGCTCAGGCGAGGGCTCAGTAGTTGTGGTGCATGGGCTTAGTTGCTCCTCAGCTTGTGGAATTTTGGACCAGGGATGGAACCCGTGTCTCCTTCATTGGCAGGTAGAATCCTATCCACTGTTCCACCAGGGAAGTCCCTCATTGATTGTTTCCCTCTTATTCTGTTTTCTTGATTCATTTTCTGTATTATTGCCTTACATCAGCTTGGCTTAAGTTTGCCTATTTCTAATTTCATGAGGTGGAAGCTTAGATCATTGATGGGAGGCTTTAATGAGGTTCACGACATGCTACTTCCAAATATGGCATCTTGCCATATTGAATACTTTAAGCGAAGGACTTTGAGAAAACAGCAGAAGTATGGAAGTAACCCTGACCTCCCCACTGCCCTTCTTCCCTGAAACACATCATATACCCTCATATAAGAAGTTCCTTCCCTATACCCACAAGAAAGGAGCATCTGAACAAACAGGTCTTGCTAACTTTCCCCAGTTTACTACACTTATCGCATGTTCTCTGATCCTATCATATTTCTGTCTTCGCTTCATCAGACCTGGAATAAAACTACTCAGGTCTGTTTCCTCAGTTCTTCATTTCCTTACGAAGGCTCCCATGTCATGTAAAATTCATATTAAATAAATTTGCATACTTTTCTCCTGTGAATGTCTTTGTCATTTTAATTTTCAGATCCAGCCAGGGGAGTCTGAGAAGGGTTAGGGGAAGGTCGGAGTTACTTCCTTACTTCTGCTGTTTTCTCAGAGTCCTTCGGCTTGAAGTATTCAAAATCCAAGGTGCCGTATTTGGAAGTAGCATGTCTGGAACCTCATCAAAGCCTCCCATCAATGATCTAATCTTCCCCCTAAGAGGGTCAAGAGAAACTTTTTCCTCTCCTAGAACTGTCTTTTCTAACATAAGCATTTAATGTCATAATTTTTCCTGTAAGCATTGCTTTAGGTGCATACCACAAATTCTATTATGTTGTGTTTTCATTGTCATTTAATTAAAAATATTTTCTAATTTGCTTTGAGGTAGCCATGGATTATTTATGTGTCTTTAATTTTAAACATTTGGAAATTTACCAGATATTTTTGTCATTGATTTCTAGTTTAGCTCCATTACAGCCAGAGAACATACTGTGCATTGTTTCAGTTCTTTTAAATTTGTTAAGATTTTGTTATGACTCAGAATTTGGTCATATTGACATTGATTTTCCTGCCTCCTTCTTTCATTTATAAGGATCTGTGTGATTACGTAGGGGCCATCCAGATAATCCAGGATAATCTTCCCCAGTTTAAGATTCTTAACTTAATCACACCTGCCAAGTCCCTTTTGCTATGTAAGGTGACACATTCATAAGTTCTGGGAATTAGAATGTGGACATCTTTGCGGGGGGCCATTATTCTGTGTATCACACCCTCCTTTCCCATCCCCAAGCCCTTGTGGTGACTGTCACTGTATCCAGATGGGTCCACAGAGGTAGAGAGATGGGGCTTACCTCTGAGAGTAGCCAGGTCCCCATCCCACAAAGGAGAAAAATACAGCAGCAGTAGATGGCCCTAGGAATAATAGTAGTGACAATGTTGATCTTAAGAGTCATTGTTTGCACTGGGCTTGCCATGTGCCAGTGCTTTCCATGAATAATACCTGCCACTGTCCCCATTTTACAAGTGAGAGTCTGAGGCCCAGCAAAGTTCTATGATCTGCCCATTGTCATGCAGACAGGAATAGTGGAGGAGCCAGGGTTAGAACACCAGCTTTCTCCACAGCCTGTGCCCTTAGCCACTGCCTCAAGTTATGACTAAGACCACCAGAGGTCAGGGGAGGCCTCCTTAGAATGGATCATTAACGGACCTAGAATTTTAGGATGAATTTTAGGGTTTGCTAGTGGCCAAATCAGGGCTTCCCAGGTAGCACTAGTGGTGAAGAACCCACCTGCCAGTGCAGGAGACTAAGAGATATGGGTTCAATCTCTAGGTCCAGAAGACTCTCTGGAGGAGGGCATGACAACCCATTCCAGTATTCTTGCCTGGAGAATCCCTTGGACAAAGAAGCCTGGCAGGCTATAGTCCATGAGGGTGCAAAAGAGTTGGACGTGACTGAAGCGACTTGGCATGCCTGCAGGCAGTGGCTAAATCACTACCTTTTATGAATCTACAGAGAAGCTATTTGGTTCCACCTTTCTCTGTGTCTCTGACTCTCTGATTCTCTATGTCTGTGTCTGTCTGTCTCTTACACATGCACACACAGAGCATGGTATGTTATACTTGTGGCTTAATCTACAGAATTATGGGGTTATGTATCTATAAAACTCAGGGGATGATGGTCCTCAGCACACATGGGGCATGCCTCACACAAAGCTCTGCAGCCCCGTCCCCCATTAAAATGGCCTCGTTGTTGAGAATGAGGGGGAGGCAGCCAGGGAGAGTGACAGTCTCCTGTGGGCATCTGGAGGGAGGTCGGTTCAGGGGTCTAGACCAGGACTTAAGGACACCTCAACACATCTGTTTCCAAACCTCCCTTTGCCTGCCACCAGGCCTCCCCTCCCACCCAGGGGCCTCTCTAGCCCCTCCCCCAGCCCTACTCCCAGGCCTCAGTTACACCCTCAGCCCATGTGCGGCCTCTCACCCAGCACCCGTGCTGCCTCAGAGGATCCCCTCAGGACCCTGCCTACTCCCTACATTCTGCAGGCCACCTCTCTCCTGCCCACACACAGGGGTCTGTCATAAAGTCCTGGTGAGGGCTGAACTGAAAATCTCTCCAGGATCCAGAGATAATCCAGACCCAGACCTGGCGTCCAAGGCACTTCCCTCAGGGCTGGGGGGGAAGGGAGGGGGTCTCTGAGAGGAGCTGGGCTCAGTGTCCCGTGGGAGGTGGGATGACACAGGGCAGGGCTGGGTCTGTGGGGACAGGGAACAGCCCTGGGAGGACCCGGGGCAGCGGGAATGCGAGGATGGCCCCAACTGCTGTCCTCATGGGCTTTGGCACCTGGCCAGGCTCTGTTCCACTGGAGCTGGACAACGGAGTCTGTTAAGTGCCTTCTCTGGGCCTGAATGTCTTCGCTGACAGGGGCGACAGGGTTTTCTTCACGGGCCCTAGTAAGGATGAAGTGAGGTGGCACTTAACAGATTCTTGGGATCAGCCATAAAAAAGAATGAGATTTTGCCATTTGCGACAACATGGATGACCTTGGAGTGCATTATTCTAAGTGAAATAAGTCAGACAGAGAAAGGCAAAGACTGAATAATCTCATTTATAAATAGGTGGAATCTAAAAAAAACAGAAATTAATAGAAACAGACACAGATTGGTGATTGTCAGAGGTAGGGGTGAGGGTAGAGTGGGCGGGGTGGGGGCTGGGGAATGGTTGAATCAGAAGGTACAAACTACCAGTTATAAATAAACCCTGGGGATCCAGTGTACAGCATGGTGACTATCTATAGTTAACAATACTGTATTGTGTATTTGAAAGTCACTAAGAGAATAGATCTTCAAAATTATGATCACAAGAAAACAAATTGTAACCATGTGAAGTGATGGATGTTAACTAAACTGACTGTGGTGATCATATATGCACATAGCAAATCATTATGTTGTACACCTGAAACTTATACAATGGAATATAACAATTATATTTCACTAAAGTTGGGAAAAAGAAGTGCTTAGAACACTACAAATCAGACAGATCAATGATTACTGAAAACAAAATTATCATTTAAATTTAAAGTTTTGGAATGTTTTTTAACCATAGCTCATTAAATCTCAGATGCTATAGACAGTGTGTCACATCATTATTTTAAATAACTAGTATTCTTGCCTGGAAAATTCCATGGATAGAGGAATCTGGTGGACTTACATGGGGCTGCAAAGAGTCGGACACAACTGAGCAACCAACACAGACTCACACACAAGAAAGAAAGGGTGTGGCGAATTAAACTGTGCCCCACAGCCTTCTCATCTCAGTGACTGTAAGATGCATTCTTGATTTCTGATATGTTGAAATATTAAAAAAAAAGGCATTTAGAATGATAAGATATGGTGTTTTTCATTGTTTATTTTTACAGTTACCTTCTGTGGTAATACATTGCTTCTCATTTTGTGTAGTGATATAGCCTTTTCCATTTCATTTAAAACAAAACTGTGCTGGTCAGAATGGGCTCATGGCCCTTTGGCCACTCCCAGCTGCCCAGAAGGATCTTCCTGGGGTGAGGTGCACAGAAGCTCACTCCCCTAGATGCCCACACTGAGGGCACTCCGGATGCCTGCTCCAGGATGGAAGGGGGAGGGGTTAACCCATTAAGTCAGCATCTGCTGAGAGATGCCCACACAATGTCAAGTACATCCTGGCTGCTGGGAAGCCGGCAGTCCCACAGGCATCATGCAAACCCTCAGGAGTCACATAGTCTGGTGAAGGAGGCTCACACATGCTCTCTCTCTTTCTCACACACACAAACACAAAAAGAAAATGATAAGGCACTGCAGTATGTGGTTACAAGGATGGAACTCTAGATCCAGTGGCCTTGGTTCAAATTCTGGCTCCTTGATTTCCCAGCTGTGTGACCTCTGGCAGGTTTCTAAACCTGTTTCCCAGGTGCTTCATTTGTAAAAAAGGGGAAAACAAAACTTCCTGCCTCATTAGGTTGTTGTGAGAAGTATTATGTGAGTTCATATTTCAGAAGAATTTCAAACACTTTCTGGTATACAGTAACTATTTCATAAGTGCTTGCTAATGAAACCCTTTTAAAGCATTGAATTAGAAGTGCAGCCCATGGAAGTTCAAGAAGGGACACAGGGGAAGAAGGTATAAAGGTCTCCTCACATGTAAAGTGGAGGTGATAACAGCACTATCCTCCCCAGTTTATTGTGCCTATTTTGTTACATCTTTCTTAAAGTGTTCATGTCACTTTAAGAAAGCCCTAGCCTTAGTCCTAGGGCTAAGTCTCCATTCCTTAGCAGGATGGACCACACTCCTGTTACACTGGCTCCAAGATTTCCAGATGGCTCCCAAAGGTCCCTTCCCGAAGCAATATGGAACCCCCTTTCCCTGCAATGCAAGGGCTCAATTGGGTGTTAGGGCCTTATTCTGGGCCCTGTTGCAGGTCACTCCAGGGGCCTGACTACCCAGAGACAGTTAGGATCTGGGGATTCCTGTCCTTCCATTGTCAGTCTGGATAAGCTTCTTGCTTCATCCAAGTCCTAAAGATTACTGGCAGCCCACTGCATTTGTGAATAAACAAATGACATTCAGAATGGCTCACTCCCAGGCTCCTCAGCCAGCCCTCCCCAAGCCCCTCCTCTGAGAAAACCCTGCGGTGAACAAAGCCTCGTCCCCGTTCCTCCTCCAGGGATCGGGCACTAGCCTCATGGGGTCAGACGCTTTTCTCTGCAACACATATATTCCACTTGCTGTTCTTTGTTAACTGCGTGTTGTGGAGAAGGCACTCCCCCTTGTTCCTGTAGGCATACACAGGTCCCACTCATTTTGTATCATACCCAGCAAGTGCTGTGTGGTATAACATGAACCCTAATCATTAATATTACTCTGTAAGCTATTGACTATAAATGGTTATTTAGGGTCCACTCCACCCTCTCCCTTAGTCCCCTTTATCAGCCTTGTGCACACAGCTATGTGCACATGTGTGTGTTTCTTCAGCAGTCTTAGAAGTGAACTGCTTAGTCAAAGGGGTCAGTCAGTCAACATCCTGAGTGCCTACTTTGTGCCAGATAGTGCTCAAGGTGTTGGGGAGACTCGAGGAACTAGAAAGGCACATGTTCTTACTTTCGTGGAGTTGACATTACAGTAGAGGATATTTCCAGTTTTTATTTTAAAATAGATGCTGCCACACTGCTATCCAAATTACTGACATCCTCAGCCTACTTCCAGGGCAGCAGCTTTAAGGAGGGTGGGTGTACTCCTTTGCCTTCGTTTTCTGCAAGGCCTTTAGGGTCAGGGCCTGGGACGGTCCGTTTGGGGACATGGGTTAGAGACAGGGGTGGAAGGGTCCAGGGAGTGGGTGGAAGGAGGCTAAGGAAGGCACAGTTCACAGGTCATCTGTATGGAAACCTCCTTCATCACACCACTAGAGGGCGTACGGGACGCAGGGATGAGAAGTTGGTAGGAGAACAGTACCCTCAGGTAAGTTAAAGTCCCTCAGTCGTGTCCGACTCTTTGCGACCCCATAGACTGTATAGTCCATGGAATTCTCCAGGCTAGTACCAGAATAGTGAAGTGGGTAGCCTTTCCCTTCTTCAGGGGATCTTCTCAACCTAAGGATCGAACCGGGGTCTCCTACATTGCAGGCGGATTCTTTACCAACTGAGCTATGAGGGAAGGGAGCCTCAGGTGAGGAATTTGCCTGCTAATGCAGAAGACACAAGAGATGCGGGTTTCACCCCGGAGTTAGGAAGATCCCCTGGAGGAGGAAATGATAACCCACTCCAGTATTCTTGCCTGGGAAATTCCATGGGCAGAGGAGCCTGGCGGGCAATGAGTCAGACAGGACTGAGCACACACGCACGCACTCAGGTTATACCACTGCGTGAGGCACAGACGGAATAGTCACTTCTGAGAGGTACCACTGGGTAGGTGGCATCTATTTTGGAACAAACCACTGCGAAGGACACTAAGGGCCGCTACCACCCCCAGGTAGGGGGTTTCCACGGAAGCTCCGGATGGAGGCAGGAATGTACCTTGACCGTCCGCACACCGTACTCATCTTCCCTATTCCTATCCGAGTCCCTGGCAGACACCCTCTATTGGACCGAGACTTTCACATTGCCGAGGCTTCCCTCGCAGCTTCTCGGTCTCCGCCCTTCAAGTGTTTTACCTTTGAATCAGTGGTTTGAACATGATGGAGAAAGAGCTTGGATCTACGGAGAGGCATTTGAAAAGACCCTGATGCTGGGAAAGATTGAAGGCGGGAGGAGAAGGGGACGAGAGAGGATGAGATGGTTGGATGGCATCACCGACTCAATGGACATGAGTTTGAGTAAACTCCAGGAGTTGGTGATGGACAGGGAGGCCTGGCATGCTGCAGTCCACCCGGTCGCAAAGAGTCGGACACGATTGAGCGATTGAACTGAAATGAGGTGGGGGGCGGGTTTCAAAGCTCTTTTTGGGATCTGATTGGTCAATGTGGGTTTTTACCAATCCGGAGCTTTTTCTGAGCGCACAGGGCCTCCGCCCCGCGGCGAGCGCCAAACTCCAATTGGTTGCTGATTTGGCGCAGGCGCAGTGGTTGCTTGGGCAGAGTTCTGGGTTGTGGAGGCGCCGCTTTCCGGATAGAGGGCGCGTTCAAATCTTGTCTGCTTGCCAGATTCTTCACTTGTCAAAGGTGGTGAAGCTTCTCCTATAGCACAATTTAAAACTGTATCTTTGAGTGCAGGGTGATGGGGGTTGACCTCGAGTGAACAGCTGCAGTCTCTTATTCCCCATTTGCCCCTAAGCCAGTCACAACCAGCGGGCACCTTTATTTTACCTCCTTGCATTCATCATTCATTTTCTCCATTGCTAAAATTGCATCGTCGGATTTGAGATTTAGGGAAATTTCACAAAATCCTGCCCTGGTGAAGGGCCCATGAGCCTAGGACCACAGAGCAGGGCTGCTTAGAGAACCCACTTTCCAGCAGTTGGTGCTTTGGCAGTGAAATATTTTCCCATGTGGGTTTTGTTTTTGCTGTTAATTCCAGAAATACAGTAAGCCTCGAACCAGGTTTATCTTGAAACCGTACTGCAATTTAATTTTAAAACACAACAGAAATCTTTATCTAAAGGCAACAACACACACTTGTGTTTGCTGCATATATTTCCAAGATTTTCTCTTCTGATGCATTTTAAAGTGGGGAAAGCTACAGTCAAAAAGTAAAACTGTGATAGTATGGGAGGAAAAACAAGCTCTAAAAATGAATACAAGCATACCAAAATGAACTTCACTCTTAAAAAAAAAAAAACTTAGCTATTTTTTAAACTCTTATTTTGTATTGGGACTTCCAAGGTGGCTCATTGGTAAAGTATCTGCCTGCCAAGCGGGAGATGCGGGTTTGATCCCTAGCTCGAAAAGATCCCCTGGAGAAGGAAATGGCACCCACTTCAGTATTCTTGCCTGGGAAATCCCATGAATGGGGGAGTGTGATGGGTTACAGTCCCTGGGCTTGCAAAGAGTCAGATGTGGACTTAGCAACTAAACCACCACCACCATTGAATATAGTTCCCTGGGCTATACAGTGGGACCTTGTTGTTGATTCATTTTATATATAACAGCTTACACCTAACTCCAATCTCTCACTCCATTCTTCCCCTAATCCTCTCTGTCTTGGCAACCACAAGTATGTTCTGTGTTTGTGAGTCTGTTTCTGTTTTGTAGATTGGTTCATTAATGTCTTATTTTAAAAAGATTTTATATATAAGTGATATATGGTATTTGTCTTTCTCTTTCTGACTGACTTCTAGTTGCATCCATGTTATTGCAAATGGCATTATTTTGTTCGTTTTTATGGCTGAGTAGTATTTCACTGTATATACATACCACATCTTCTTTATCCATTCTTCTGTCAGTGGACATTTAGGTTGTTTCTATATCTTGGCTATTGTGAATTGTGCTGCTGTGAACATAGGGGTCTATGTATTTTTTTGAATTATAGTTTGGTCTGGATATATGCCCAAGAGTGGGATTAATCGATCATGTGGTAGTTCTATTTTTAGTTTTTTGAGGAACCTCCATACTGTTTTCCATAGTGGCTGCACCAATTTACATTCCCACCAATACTGTAGGAGGATAAATGAACTTCACACTTGATCTAACTGATAACCCGTAGAGAAAAGTAGTCTTCCAGATAACTTTCACTGACTGTGTCAGTAGGGCTCTAGTATTCAATTCAATAGTCTTCAGTATTCAATTGATTGTCTTTTCAATCTTTGTCAAGATTTCTGAATGATTTCTATTTGTTTTAATCAGAATGGTGTCATTTATCTGAAGCCAATTTCTCCAAGACAAAGGCAGACTGGATAAACAGCCTGTTTAAAAAATATTTATTTATTTATCAGTTATGTTGGGTCTTTGTTTCTGAGCGTGGGCTTTCTCTAGTTGCAGTGAGCACGGGCTACTCTTTGTTGTGATGCGTGGTCTTCTCATTGCAGTGGTTTCTCTCTTGTTTTGGAGCACAGGGCTTCAGTAGTTGTGGTGCGTGGGCTTAGTTGCTCCACAGCATGGGGATCTTCCTGGACCAGGGATTGAACCTATGTCCTGCACACTGGCAGGCAGATTGTTAACCACTAGACCACTAGGGAAGTCCCAACAGCCTGTTTAAATCACATACTTGTCTGGAATTGCCTCGGAATACAAAATTCAGACTGGGTAAGCAGGTGACTTGAGTAGTCTCACTTTCCTCCCCGATCCTTTCACCATTTCTCCAGCCCCTGGAGTATCCCAGGTCACTCTAGCTGCCAAGGGCCATAACCCAGCGTGGTGCTTATTATTAACCCTTTCTTAGAATCCCAGTCTGATCTTTCTCTGTCTTTCCATGTCAAAGCAGCTGCTGAGAAGCCACAATTGGTGGTTGCCTCTACTTATGACAGTCTGCATTACTGGGCCCAACATGGCTTTAAAATCCCTGCATTATACTCCTCTTCTGGAAAAAGCAAGGAGGGGACTGTTTACATTGCTATTAGTACCTATTAGTAGTCTGGTTGATCCAGATTAATGACTTATTTACTTCGCACTTGTATATGGGATGTTGTTGTTGTTCAGTCACTTAGTCGTGTCCGACTCTTTGCGACCCCATGGACTGTAGCACGCCAGGCCTCCCTGTCCTTCACAATCTCCCGGAGCTTACTCAAGCTCATGTCCAGGACTCAGGGATGCCATCCAACCATCTTGTCCTCTATCGTCCCCTTCTCCTCCTGCCTTCAATCTTTCCCAGCATCAGGGTCTTTTTCAATGAGTCAGTTCTTTGCATCAGGTGGCCAAAGTGACTGGAGTTTCAGCTTCAGCATCAGTCCTTCCAATGAATATTCAGGGCTGATTTCCTTTAGAATCAAATGGTTTGATCTCTGTGCTGTCCAAGGACTCTCAAGAGTCTTCTCCAACACAGTTTGAAGGCATCAATTCCTTGGCGCTCAGCTTTCTTTATGGTCCAACTCTCACATCCATACATGACTACTGGAAAAACCATAGCTTTGACTAGATGGACCTTTGCAGGCAAAGTAATGTCTTTGCTTTTTATATGCTGTCTCTAGGTTTGTCATAGTTTTTCTTCCAAGGAACAAGTGTCTTGTAATTTCATGGCTACAGTCACCATCTGCAGTGATTTTGGAGCCCCCCAAAATAAAGTCTGTCACTCTTTCTATTGTTTCCCATCTATTTGCCATGATGTGACAGGACCAGATGCCATGATGTTTTTGAATGTAGAGTTTTAAGCCAGCTTTTTGTCTCTCCTCTTTCACCTTCATCAAGAAGCTCTTTAGTTCCTTTTAGTTTTCTTTCATTAGGGTGGTTTCATCTGCATATCTGCTGCTGCTGCTGCTGCTAAGTCGCTTCAGTCGTGTCCGACTCTGTGCGACCCCACAGATGGCAGCCCACTGGGCTCCGCCATCCCTGGGATTCTCCAGGCAAGAACACTGGAGTGGGTTGCCATTTCCTTCTCCAATGCATGAAAGTGAAGAATGAAAGTGAAATCGCTCAGTCGTGTCTGACTCAGCGACCCCATGGAGTGCAGCCCACCAGGCTCCTCCGTCCATGAGAGTTTCCAGGCAAGAGTACTGGAGTGGGGTGCCATTGCCTTCTCCGCTGCATATCTGAGGTTATTGATATTTCTCCCAGCAATCTTGACTCCAGCTTGCGCTTTCCAGCCTGGCATTTCACATGATGTTCTCTGCATATAAGTTAAATAAACAGGGTGACAATACACAGCCTCGATGCACTCCTTTCCCAATTTGGAACCAGTCTGTTGTTCCGTGTCCCATTCTAACTGTTGCTTCTTGATACATACAGATTTCTCAGGAGGCAGGTAAGGTGGTCTGATATTCCCATCTCTTTAAGAATTTTCCACAGTTTGTTGTGATCTACACAGTAAAAGTCTTTAGTGTAATCAATGAAGCAGATTTTTTTTTCCTGGAATTCTCTTGCTTTTTCTATGATCCAATAGATACTGGCAATTTGATCTCTGATTCTTCTGCCTTTTCTAAATCCACTTTGAACATCTGGAAGTTCTTGGTTCATGTACTGTTGAAGCCTGGCTTGGAGAATTTTGAGCATTACTTTGCTAGCATGTGAAATGAGTGCAATTGTGTGGTAGTTTGAACATTCTTTGGCATTGCTCTTCTTTGGGATTGGAATGACAACTGACACTTTCCAGTCCTGTGGCCACTGCTGAGTTTTCAAAATTTGCTGCCATATTGAGTGCAGCACTTTCACAGCATCATCTTTTAGGATTTGAAACAGCTTAGCTGAAATTCCATCACCTCCACTAGCTTTGTTCGTAGTGATGCTTCCTAAGGCCCACTGGACTTCACACTCTAGGATGTTTGTCTCTAGGTGAGTGATCACACTATTGTGGTTATCTGGGTCATTAAGATCTTTTTTTGTATAGTTCTTCTGTGTATTCTTGCCACCTCTTCTTAATATCTTCTGCTTCTGTTAGGTCCATACCATTTCTGTCCTTTCTTGAGCCCATCTTTGCATGAAATGTTCCCTTGGTAGCTCTAATTTTCTTGCTAGTTTTTCCCATTCTATTGTTTTCCTCTATTTCTTTGCATTGTTCACTTAGAAAGGCTTTTTTATCTCTTCTTACTATTCTCTGAAACTCTGCATTCAGATGGATATATCTTTTCTTCTCTCCTTTGCCTTTCACTTTCCCACAGGGATGATGACGAATGGGTCACAATGGGCAGAAGAGTTTGATGAAGGACAAGTTCCTGGAGGTTTGCTTGGAACCCAGGTCACAGTGAGTGTTCCGGGGAGAATGAGGGGTGCAGAGAGGGTTCTCAAAGAGAAAAGTGAAGACCGCGAAGGAACATAGGTACATAACATGTTTTACAATGTTACAAGAAGTGTTCCTTTCCTTTTCCTGTTTTAAAAACATTTATCTTAATTAATTAATTAATTAATTTGTCTGTGCTGGGTCTTAGTTGTGGCATGCATACACTTAATTACAGCATGTGGTATCTAGTTCCCTGACCAGGGATTGAACCCAGGTTCCCTGCATTAGGAGCATGGAGTCTTGGTCACTGGGCCACCAGGGAAGTCTCTCCCTTTATTTTCTTTAGTGTAGCTCCCTCTCTACACCGGTCTCCATGTGTTCCCAAGGAGAGGAACCCAGAAAATAAGTTTTGCTTGAGATGATATTAAAAACATTAATTGACCTCACACTGCTCTTAATAAAGAACTACTACTTTGTTCCATCCAGGAGTTTGCACTTGTAACACTCCTATACTGCCTGTGAAATCTCTGTTAAAGTACAATTTGCAAAAAGTTACAAACATGACTCTGATACAAATATAGAATGAACACAGATGTCACATGTTGTATTCTCCCCAGACAGTTGGGAGCAAGACATTTATTAAGGACCAACACCAGTAAAAGAGAGAAAGAAGTGGAAATGGGCAGAGGGAGAAGTAGAACTATGACTGAGAGCCTGACAAAGCCTTGGCCAGCCAATCTGGGAGGAAACCCTGGAGTGAGTGTCTATCTATTTGGGCTGCTACAACAAATTACCATAGACCAGGGGGCTTCAGCAATGATGTTTGTTTCTCACAGTTCTGGAGGCTTAAAGTCTAAGATCAGGGTGCCAGAATGATCAGGTTCTCATGAAAATCCTCCTCTGGATCACATGCTGCTGACTTACTGTATCCTTACCTGGAAGAAAAAGAACCAATAGGTATCTGGTCTCTTTTACAAAAGCACTAATTCCACTTGAGGGTTCCACCTGCATGACTATTTACCTCCCCCAGGCTCACTTCCAAATACTATCACATTGGGATGTTTCAATACATGAATTTGTGTGTGGCGGCGGTGGTGGGGGGGACACAAACATTCAATCCATTGCAGTAAGCATTGCTCATCAGAGTGTCCTGTGGTGGGCAGAGCTGGCCAGGCCTTTATCCCTCCTGCCTCCCTCCGTCACTGCTTGTGCACAGTCCTGGGAGGTCTGTGCCCCAGGTGGTTTTCTGAAGCTTGAAGGAGCTTGAAACAGGCCTGGGAGGTTCATGTTTGTGTCTGCACAGACCACCCCTTGTGTCACATGGATCTACTTCTGCACATATGATCAGGTGCCACTCCTCCAAAGTTCTGGTGGACCTATGTTCCTGAGGGGTAGCTTAGAAGAAGGAGATTAGTGGGATGAACTAGAACCCCTGAAACTGCAGCTGGTCTTGGACAACTACAATGGGGAAGGGAAATATCCATATTTCTTAAGGACTGTTGGACATACGGTCTGAGTTGACATTGATATCTGGAAACTTCGTGTCATCATGGCCTCACTGTCAGAGTGAGGGTGTATAAGGACCAGGTAATAAACAGAGTCCTGACCCAAGTCCAGTGAGACTTTGTCTAGTTTATGGTGGGGGCACTGAGTCCATGGTCCCAACCTGTGGTCATTTTGCCAGACTTTGAATGTGTGATTGCGATTGACATGGGCAGTTGGTGCAACTCCTATACTGGTCCCTTGGCCTGTAAGGTAAGAACTGTGATAGTGTGGAAGGCTAACAGGTTTCCAGTACCACAAACTGGCTGGTTTAAATAATAGGGATTTATCATCTCACAGTTCTGAAAGCCAGAATTCCAAATCAAGGTGTTGGCAGGGTAGGTTCCTTCTAAGGTTGTGAGAGAGAATCTATCTGTGCCTCTTCCTAGCTTCTGGTGGTTTGCTGGCAACCTTTGGTGCCCTTTGGCTTCTGCAGCATCATCTTAATCTCTGTTTTCATCTTCATGTCTCATTTTCCCTTTGTGTGTATGTCTCCAAATTTCCCCTTTCATAAGGGCACCAATTATATTGTATTAGGGGCCCATCTTGCTCCAGTATGACATCATCTTACCCAATTATATCTGCAACAACCCTATTTCCAGATAAGGTCACATTCTTAGATATTGAAGGTTAGGACTTCAATATATGAATGTTAAGTGGACTTAGGTCAACTCATAACACTTCCCTTCACTAATCAAAGATACTAAATCCAAAGAAATATTACATCCTGGGGGTATAGCTGAGATTAGGGCCACCTCTAAGGATCTAAAGGATGTAGAAATGGTGATCCTCATTGTCAGTTCAGTTCAGTCACTCAGTCGTGTCCGACTCTTTGCAACCCCATGGACTGCAGCACACCAGGCTTCCCTATACATCGCCAACTCCTGGAGCTTGCTCAAACTCATGTCCATCAAGTCCGTGATGCCATCCAAGCATCTCATCCTCTGTTGTCCCCTTCTCCTCCTGCTGTCGATTTTTCCCAGCATCAGGGTCTTTTCCAATGAGTCAGCTCTTCCCATCAGATGGGCAAAGTATTGGAGTTTCAGCTTCAACATCAGTCCTTCCAATGAACACTCAGTGGAGAGGGCACTAGACAATAAAAAGTACAATAGAGGGAAGAAATGGAAATAATCACTGATCAATAGAAGACAAGAAAAGAGAGAAAAAGAAGCACAGAATTTGTAAGATAAAGAGCAAATGATAAAATGTTTTAAAACAAATACATCAATGTTTGCATTCAATGTAAATATTCCAATTAAGAATGAGTATTGTTGGATTGAATATACATACTATAATACCATAAATACACACTGCAGTATGTGGTAGTCACTCAGTTGTGTCTGACGCTGCATGAGCTATAGCCCACCCATGGGCTGTAGCCCGCCAGTTTCCTCTGTCCATAGGGATTCTCCAGGCAAGGACACTGGCATGGGTTGCCATGCTCTCCTCCAGGGGATCTCCCCAACCCAGGGGTCGAATCCAGGTCTCCCACATTGAAGGTGGATTATTTACTCTTTGAACCACTAGAGAAGACCATATTGAGGTATATATATGTATAATTAACTTATGCAGTTTGAAAGAGACACACTTTAAATATAACGACATCAAATAACTGAAAGTAAAATAATGACCAACTTTTTTCATGAAAATAGGGTCCAAAGTAAATCAGTATATAATGCAAAAAGCATTCATTACCAGATAGAAAGAGAGACAGAATGACAAAGGGTCAATGCATAAGAAAGTTATAACAACTCTAGACTTGTTTTCACCTAATGAAATAATTTCTAAAGATTTAAATAATTGCTGAATTAAATGGGGAAATTGGTGAATCAGCAATCATCATGGAAGATTTTAGCATATGGAATACATATTGTTTTCATATGCATTTAACTATCTGTGGATTTATATTCTAATATCCCATTTATCTCTTTCCTTAATTCACTGAAGCTCAGATTTATGTGCATTAGATTTATAGAGATGAAGACTCTATACCTAAAGATCTCAATTCATCTGTAATTTGTGCCCAATAATTTACATTTTTTGTAAGCAGCCTGGGTGATTCAGGAAGCGTTGTTGGGCTTCCCCATTGCCACATTGCTCCTTGAAAAATAAAATATGTAAGTCTGCACAGGACTGAATTGAAAAATGTATGTTAGACACATAGCAGGATGACCTTACCAAAGCTTAACTGGTGGAATGCCTCACTGAGAATTTAAGGAGATGAATAGACAGGTTTATTAGGAGTAAAATGAGATTACTGAAATTTGCTCCCTACCCTCTGACTTATGTAAAATTGTTGTTTGTGCATCTCAGGTCTGAACAGTCTCAGAACAGTCATGTTCTGTTATCAAAGACAAGGAATGAAGGTGTTATTTTATGTTTGCTATTTTCAAGGAAGTATTCTAGGCTCCTAAAGAGAAATGGAGAAGGGATAGCTTAACAAAGTTTTAAACTTGAGATTATCAATGACAGCCTCCCTAAATGTCAGTGGAGTGGAGTGCATTGGCTATAAGAAATTTCCATGAAGGAGCAGGGCTCACCATCTCACTTCCAGTGAGTCCTCACTTGAGACACTTCATGCCCCATCTGGCCTTTAGATGAGCAGGGCCATTGCCTTCCCTGTGCTTTGACATTTATCTTTCAGTATCCATGGAAATGTTATCTTTTCTGTCCTCATCTGCTCAGCTAAAATCTTAAAGCAGATTTCAAGCTTTCAAAAAGCACGGTCCTTTACTTGGTGTAAAGGAGGATCTTAATTGCCTCTACTTGGGACACAGAATAGAGCACATAGAATTACTCTGAGCTAGGTAGAAAGGTCAGGTGCTGCTGCTAAGTCGCTTCAGTCGTGTCCGACTCTGTGCGACCCCATAGACAGGAGCCCAACAGGCTCCCCTGTCCCTGGGATTCTCCAGGCAAGAACACTGGAGTGGGTTGCCATTTCCTTCTCCATTGTGTGAAAGCGAAAAGTGAAGTGAAGTCGCTCAGTCGCATCCGACTTCCAGCGACCCCATGGACTGCAGCCTACCAGGCTCCTCCATCCATGGGATTTTCTAGGCAAGAGTACTGGAGTGGCTTGCTATTGCCTTCTCCGGGTAGAAAGGTCAGGGCTGTTTAAACTGAATCTTTGTATAAGCCAGATGTATCATGAACTTAATGACATTTCCATGGTATACCAATTCATATGTCTATTGCCTTGTAGCATTTATGTTAGAAAAACTGATCACTGAAAAACCGTGCAAGAAATGAGATCAGCTGTCTTTTGCAGGGAAGATCAGTAGCAAGTCTAAGGGAAGAGAGAAAGTGGTAAAGCTATGGATTTCAACATTAAGTGTATATGAGGATCTTTGGGGGACTTTTTGAAAATACCTTGGTCCTACCTAGAACTTT
This sequence comes from Cephalophus harveyi, assembly GCA_006410635.1. Taxonomy (NCBI): domain Eukaryota; kingdom Metazoa; phylum Chordata; class Mammalia; order Artiodactyla; family Bovidae; genus Cephalophus; species Cephalophus harveyi. The sequence continues at coordinate 21,469 of SJYT01020632.1, read as the reverse complement.
TATTTCAGTTGCTGTTAGAAGGACCTGGTCTTTTCTTAATCTGTGTCAGATATTCAGAGACCATTCTGATGTGCATTCCCTGTTAAGATTACTATGATAAAGATGATAAAAGCAAATTTAAGTACATTAGAGGCACATGAAGTTTGTTGTAGTTCAGCCACTCAGCCATGTCCGACTCTTTGCAAACCCAAGACTGCAGCATGCCAGGCTTCCCTGTCCTTCACTAGCTCTTGGAGTTTGCTCAAACTCATGTCCATTAAGTCAATGATGTCATCCAAACATCTCATTCTCTGTCACCCCCTTCTCCTCCTCCAGTTTAGGGCTTTCCATACTGAAAATTCAGAGATGCTTATGTGATTTTATGTAAGGAGCTCAAGACAATTTAACATGAAAATATAATTCCTAAGGAACTAGGAAAGTTGGGCCTTGCTTACAGTCTGATACTCCTTGAAATACACTTCTTAAAATAAGCAAAGTTCCTTCATTTCTGGAAGGACAGTTTAACTCCTTTGACAATTGCCAAGATTTTAGTTAGGAATGCTTCTGTGGTCAAAGGGGCTCTCTCACTAGCTCTCAGTCCTTTGTTGTACAGATAAATTTTGGGGCAGCTGCAATGTGTGATGGATGGTTCTGATAATGAAGTGAAAGAACAATGAACAAACCAAAAAAAAAAAAAAAAAATCTCTGTCTTCCTTAGAGGAAGGCAAGCAGTAAGCAAGTAAATAAATTTCATGTTACAAAGTGACAAGAACAAAACACAGAGCAGTTTAAGAATGGACTTGAAGCTTAGGAAAGAAAGTTCAGAAAGGTCACACAGAGAAGGCAATCTTGGAGCTGACACCTGAGGGAAATGAGGACATGAGAAAGTGAGCCATGAGGCTTCCCTAGCGTGTCTTTGAGTTGTTCCTTGCTCATGATTCCTAAAGTTTAAAAATTACCACATTCATCCATGACTTTTCTTCACTGATTTTATTATTTTTACCTTAAAGATGCAAAATCTTCTATCTTAATACAAATTAGAGTTTTCCTTCTGTTTTACTGTTTCTTGAAGTGAAGTCGCTCAGTCGTGTCCGCCTCTTTGTGTCCCCATGGACTGTAGCCTACCAGGCTCCTCCCTCCATGGGATTCTCCAGGCAGGAGTACTGGAGTGGGTTGCCATTTCCTTCTCCAGGGGATCTTCCCGACCCAGGGATCGAACCCGGGTCTCCCTCATTCCAGGCAGACGCTTTTAGCCTCTGAGCCACCAGGGAACTAAAATAATTTCACAACAGGATATTTCCTCTGAATCCTCATAAGATTCTTCATTTTACTCCTTTACTGCATCAAATATTTGCTGTGTTTACCCTGTTTGTGCAACTGTAGATGGAAAGTGAGAAGCCTAATATTTACTATAGCTTTATTTGGCTGTAGGTATTCTAGACAGCTGTGAAGAACGCAGAGGGAGAGACACCCAGCTGAGGAGCACACTGGTTTGCTAACCATGCCTGAGGTAACTGAGCTGTCCCTCTTTCTTTCAGCCTTTAGGAGTTGGGTGTAGCAATCTTCCGTGTTTACTAAGCTATTTATTTGTGTTAAAAGAATAATTATCAAACGTGCCAGGGTAAGTTGGTTTGTTGTTGATGTGGTACAGTCAGAAACTGTTCAAGGTATTCAAGTTACCCTCAGTTCACCACCCCAGGTTCACGCGACTCTCACTTCCTGCTACTTCCCATTTGTTTCTTTGTGTTTGTTCCTATGAATCCAGATCCACAGGGGACTCCTTTAATTTCCTTTCCACACAGTCTTGTTCTGTGTTATGTAATGTAGTGGGTTACCACTTACACTCAATTCTTGAATTTGGAACCTAGTGCTTGGTGTCTAACACCTTTCATTATTAACAACACATATGTTCACACATTTATTAATATTTTATATTTTTTTACTCATTTCACAAGAACTTTGGAAAGAAGAGAGTTAAATAAATGAGCTCAAATTGCCTTGTTGAAAGTAAGGGAGTGCCATATTTACACCCAAACTGTGTATCACTGGTTGCTTGGAGAGCAAAGAGATTGTTACTTCCCTATTACCCACTCCACCAATATCTCTGTTATTGCTCTATAAGACTGACTCTAGAGTTAGCAGCTTACGCGTGGAAATATCGTAAAAGATTTACAGTGACAGATAATCCATACTCAGTCGTTACCACATATTTCTTTTCAAATAATAAGATACCAAAACTGCCTATATTTTATATTCATATTGCCTAAACATATATGTTAACAGAATAGGCAGGACAATTAAAATAAGCAACTCCTTATTAGGTTATTGCTTCCAAAATGTTCTTACTGTTTTTCCATAATTCTTGCATCCTCACAGCTCACAAGTAAAATATACAATGAGAAATTGCTTTTTGAGTTAAAATCATGGTTAACTTTTGTCATGTGTCTTATGTAGCCTTTCGGGAATTATGCAAAATGAGTTATCAGTCAGTTACCTTGTGAATTTGAAATTTAGCTAATCAATTTCTTATACATCAGGAGAGAGAGAATGTATAACACTTCATCATTGCCCAGTGAAACATTTAATTTAATATCTGGATTTATACACCATTTATCTTGAGTTTGCAGCCTCACATTACTTTTTTTTAATTTAATTTACTCTACCATATATATGTGCAACAAATTTCCATTCTCCACAGAGAATTTTAATGTCTTCAGCAGAATACAAGTGTTTAAATATGGATTTTGTCAAGTTGAGATATTGATAGTTTAGTTATATTCCTGATTCAGCAAACACTGTGGTTCTGGGATATTTAACTCTAAATAAGAATATGAACATCAAAGAGTGTTCTGCAAGAAATTAGATCTATAAGCCAAAACCAAGTGCTAATATGTGGTTGAAAAGAGATTAGTTGATGTATGAACTCTCAACCTTTTTACATGTAGTTTTAAAGTCTGGTTTCCCATGAACCAGAAACTTAGTGAGTTAGGAAGCTACAACTCTAGAAAGAAAATAAATGAAAGAATTTTAAAGCTGCTGATCATTTCCAACGTGAAGTCGCTCAGTCATGTCCGACTGTTTGCGACCCTGTGGACTGTAGCCTGCCAGGCAACTCCGACCATGGGACTCTCCCATGTCGGAGAATGGGAGAGAATACTGGAGAATACTGGAGTGGATTGCCATTTCCTTCTCCAGGGGATCTTCCCAACACAGGGATTGAACCTGGCTCTCTCGCATTGGAGGCAGACGCTTTAACCTCTGAGCCAACAGAGAAGCTTCCAACTGCTCACTAAATAAACTTGAAACTCCACTCTCCAGAACTGGGGTCCACGTGGTCTTTACAGGTTCACCCTGAGTTTGACATACAACAGCAGCAATCCATGTTTTAGCCACACTTGATTTCTCCAGGTTTCTGAGATATAATGCTTTTCCCCCTGATACCATTTTCTAAATACATTGTTTACACTTCCTGAGTGCCTTTTTCTAATTGTCCAGATGGCAAACTCCTGTATTCCTTTTAAGATCTAACTCAGATACCATCTTTTCTGTGGGTAGCCATTGGTTTCTTTGACTGCATAGCAAATTTCATTTCCTTCTCTATGTTCTTGCACCACTTTCTGCATACCTGAATATTTTGAATGAATTCATGTACGTGTCACCATCAGTGGACAATGAGAACCTTAAAAACAGTGTGTGTACTTAGCCATTTCTTGATCCTCAGCAATTAATGCCATAGCCTGACTCCAAGTGGCATTGAAAATGTTCTTTAAAGCAGGCAAAGAAAATAAGATAAATTACAGAATGACATCATGCTCTAGAATGGCAATTTAGTAATAATGAAAAACAGCATTAAATGACAATGGTTAAAATTCAGAATTTTCACATCCTGGGGTAGTGGTAAAAACAACAAAAAATTTACTTTAACTTCTCAACCATTATTAGTTTCTTTTGTATTATCAATCATGTTCATTTTGATAGAAATAAATTCTAAAGAAACAGAATTATACTTCTGAAATTTTCTCCAGGGGCCCATTGTATATTTATGAGTATCTAAGGAATACTGACTAGATCCTATGCTTTGTGTAAGGCACTCATGATACTATAACAAACAAGACATACCAGGTAACTGTCCTCAAGCAATCAGAAAAATGAGCAACTGGAAAGAGTACAATTAATGTCACGGCTATGAAAGTACAGTGAATGTGATGAAATAATATGTGGTCTGGAGAGAGAACACACCAATTCCCTTATATTTATGTAGTTCCTTGCAGTCTCATTGTATTCAAAAGGCTATGTACCAAAGGAATCCAGGGTCTTCAAGGGCTGAGACTGAGATTTTCATTTCATCCTTAACAGTTTGTAGAATGTTAGCAAATAATAGGTGCTCAATAAATATTTAAATGAATGAATTTACAAATTTATTTCACACCCATAATCACACTTCTAGCTTATTAAATCAATCTTTAGCCTAAAGAAAATGGAGATAGGAGTGCCCTTTTTTAAAAATCATAAAATCAGGGTTGATCACACTTAGTTCAGTTCAGTTCAGTAGCTCAGTCATGTCTGACTCTTTGAGACCCCATGAACGGCAGCATGTTAGGCCTCCCTAACCTAGGTCCATCACCAACTCCCAGAGTCCACCCAAACCCATGGCCATTGAGTCAGTGATGCCTTCCAACCACCTTATCCTCTGTTGTCCCCTTCTCCTCCTCCCCTCAATCTTTCCCAGCATCAGGGTCTTTACCAATGAGTCAGCTCTTCACATCAGGTAGCCAACGTATTGGAGTTTCAGCTTCAAAATCAGTCCTACCAATGAACACCTAGGACTGATCTCCTTTAGGATGGACTGGTTGGATCTCCTTGCAGTCCAAGGGACTCTCAAGAGTCTTCTCCAACACCACAGTTCAAAAGCATCAATTCTTTGGTGCTCAGCTTTCTTTATAGTCCAACTCTCACATCCATACATGACCACTGGAAAAACCATAGCCTTGACTAGATGAACCTTTGTTGGCAAAGTAATGTCTCTGCTTTGAATATGCTATCTAGGTTGGTCATAACTTTCCTTCCAAGGAGTAAGTGTCTTTTAGTTTCATAGCTGCAATCACCATCTGCAGCGATTTTGGAGCCCAGAAAAATAAAGTCAGCCACTGTTGCCACTGTTTCCCCATCTATTTGCCATGAAGTGATGGGACCAGATGCCATGAGCTTCGTTTT
>SJYT01020632.1:0-16241 GCA_006410635.1 Cephalophus harveyi | reverse complement strand
CCATGAAGTAATGGGACCGGATGCCATGATCTTAGTTTTCTGAATGTTGAGCTTTAAGCCAACTTTTTCACTCTCCTCTTTCACTTTCATCAAGAGGATGTTAAGTTCTTCTTCACTTTCTGCCATAAGGGTGGTGTCATCTCCATATCTGAGGTTATTGATATTTCTCCCGGCAATCTTGATTCCAGCCTGTGCTTCATCCCGCCCAGTATTTCTCATGATGTACTCTGCATATAAGTTAAATAAGCAGGGTGACAATATACAACCTTGATGTACTCCTTTTCCTATTTGAAACCAGTGTGTTGTTCCACATCCAGTTCTAACTGTTGCTTCCTGACTTGCATACAGAATTGTCAAGAGGCAGGTCAGGTAGTCTGGGTATTCCCATCTCTTTCAGAATTTTCCACAGTTTATTGTGAACCACGCAGTCAAAGGCTTTGGCATAGTCAATAAAGTAGAAATAGATGTTTTTCTGGAACTCTCTTGCTTTTTGTATGATGCAGCAGATGTTGGCAATTTGATCTCTGGTTCCTCTGCCTTTTCTAAAACCAACTTGAACATCTGGAAGTTCACAGTTCATGTATCATTGAAGCCTGGCTTGGAGGATTTTGAGCATTACTCTACTAGCATGTGAGATGAGTGACATTAGGATGAGTGATACTAGAATGAGTGAGATGAGTGACATTAGGATGTTGGAAATATCCAGTGATGGGAAAAGATGGTGGAGAATTTATAGCAAGCCCCAGTGGGAGAATCCCAATTCAAACTCCAAGTGTTCTGGAGCAAGTCTGTGACATCTTCAGTGGAGACTTATACCTTAAAAAAATATAGATCCTGGAAATCCTGACACATGCTACCAATACAACATGAATAAAGCTCGAGGACAGTAAACTAAGTGAAATAAAGCAGTCACAAAAAGACAAATACTGCATGATTCTGCTTATATGAAGTAGAACAAGACCTACAGTGTTGCAGATTGCTATTCAAATATTGCTCTTGCTGTCAAACCCCACAGAAATGTGCACCCCCCAGCTCACATTCACAATAGGATGTACACTTCCAGGTGAAGACCTTGTCAGAATTTTTTTCTTGGAATTGATTTTGTTAGAAGTGTGATGGGGCTAAGGTAGAAAGCATAAGGCTTCTAACATGTGAGAGCTGTTCCTGAGGGAAACCATTAAGGCAGGCAAGGGAGGCTCTGACACATGAAGACAGGTATTTCTGGTTTCTCAGTGTTGTAGAGTTGCCCCTCTACAGAGTTTATCTCCATGAAGTTCAACTTGCCTGTCGCAAAATTTTTCCACTGGCATTTGCCTTCATAAGGGCTGCCCCCATAACTCAGTGGTAAAGAATCCACCTGCGATGCAGGAGACGCAGGTTTGATTCCTGGGGTCAGGAAGATCCCCTGGAGTAGGAAATGGCAACTCACTCCAGTATTCTTGCCTGGGAAATCTCATGGACAGAGGAGCCTGGTGGGCTACAGTCCATGGGGGTCACAAAGAGCCCAACACAACTGAGCACACACCCATTTGCCTTCTTTTGGAGCTGGTCTATAGATAGTCTCACCAGATTACCTAGCTTCACAATACATCTTTTGTATAAATAGTCCACTGATCCTTGAACAACAGGAGTTAGAACTGCCTGGGTCCATTACATTTATGCAATTTTGGGGGACAAATAACTATACACTACAGTACTGCTGGAACTGAGGGTGTAGGGGAGAGTGGAGTTAAAGTTATAGGCAGATTTTCAACTGCGCTTGGGGTGGTCAGAGCCTCTAATCCTCCACATTGTCCAAGGGTCAACTGTATACTGATAAATAAACTTACTGGCTTGTGTATGCACTTCATGTAAGGTCTCTTTTTAAGCATAGATTTGCATTTTATAGATTATAAAATATGGATATTTCTTATTTTCTAGAATATAATGCTTTATTTAGAATGTTAAGATAGCCCCTGCCCATTTTGTAGAGCCATAGCTATCTTAAAAAATTGTTTGTTGCATAAATATTTTCAGTACCTCTGACTGTAATCCTAAAGTAGTTTCTAACCATTGTGAAAAGAGAGGAGCTGATCACTGCTATAAACACAGGAATTTATGCATCTCAGTGTCCACTTTAGCCTGAGAGGTTAGTTACAAAAGATGCGAAACAACTCCAGAGTCTGATGGGCATATAGGCGGTGCAGGTGCAAATATCATAAAAGAGCAACAACAACAAACTCTGATGAGAGTATTAGGGACAATCATCTTTATTTTTAAAGCCCTTATACCCTAGATCGGGGTTGCTCAGCTTCAGATCTACTGACATTTTGGACCAGATAATTCTTTGTTGTGGGGGCTGTTCTGTGCATTGCAGGATATTTAGCAGCATCACTGGCCTCTACCTACTAGATGCCAGAGGCACCTCCCTGCTTGTGACAATTAAAAATTTTCTCTAGATATTGCCAAGTGTCTCCTGGGGGACAAAATCATCTCCTTGCTGCCCACTGCCCTAGACTCAAAGGTTCTAAATTTTTTAAGTAAAAAAAAAAAAAAACACTCTATATATCTTTTAAAAAACTTTTTATTTTGTTTTGGGTATAGTCAATTAGCAAACAATGTTGTGATAGTTTCAGGTGAACAGCAAAGGGACTCAGCCATACACATACATGTACCTATTCTCCCCCAAACTCCCCTCCCACCCAGGCTGCCACAAAACATTGAGTAGAGTTCCCTGTGCTACACAGCAGGTCCTTGCTGGTTATCCATTTAAATATAACAGTGCTTACATGTCCATCCCAAACTCCCTAACTATCCCTTCCCCCATACTTCATCCCGGCAACCATAAGTTCATTCTTGAAGTCTATGAGTCTCTTCTATTTTGCAGGTTCATTTATATAATTTCTTTTTAGATTCCACATATGAGGGATGTAATATGGTATTTCTCCTTCTCTGTCTGACTTCACTCAGTATGACAGTCTCTAGGTCCATCCATGTTACCTCAAAGGACATTATTTCATTCTTTTTAAAGGCTGAATCAGAGTCGGACCCAACTTGGTGACTAAACAGTAACAACAACAAATATATGTACCATATCTTTACCCATTCCTCTATTGCACTTAGGTTGTTTCCATGTCTTGGCTGTTGTAAACAATGCTGCAATGAACACTGGGGTGCATGTATCCTTTGGGATCATGCTTTTCTCCAGGTATATGCCCAGGAATGGGATTGAAGGGACATATGGTAGCTCTATTTTTAGTTTTCTAAGGAACCTCCATACTACTCTCCATAGTGGCTGTACCAATATACGTTCTCACCAACAGTGTAGGAGGGTCCCCTTCTCTCCATACCTGCTCCAGCATTTATTGTTGGTGGATTTTTTGATGATAGCCATTTTGGCTGGTGTGGTGATATCTCATTGTAGTTTTGATTTGCATTTCTCTAATAATTAGTGATGTTGAACATCTTGGCCATTTGTTTGTCTTTGGAGAAATGTCTTTTTAGGTCTTCTGCCCATTTTTTGAGTGGGTTGTTTGTTTTGATGCTGTTAAGCAACATGATCTGTTTGTATATTTTGGAGACTAATCCTTTGTTGGTCACATCATTTGCAGGTATTTTCCAATTTGTGGGTTGTCTTTTTGTTTTGTTCATAATTTCCTTTGCTGTGCAAAGGCTTTTGAATTTAAGTAGACACCATTTATTTTTGTTTTTATTTCCATTATTCTGGGAGACAGACTGAAGAAGATACTGCTGTGATTCATGGCAGAGAGTGTTCTGTCTCTAGGAGTTTTATAGTGTCTGGTCTCACATTAAGGTATTTAATCCATTTTGAGCTAATTTTTGTGTGTGGTGTTAAAGAAAGAATGATCTAATTTCATTTTTTACATTGTAGTTGTCCAGTTTTCCCAACACCATTTGTTGAAGAGACTGTCTTTGCAACATTGTGTAGTCTTGCCTCCTTGCCTACGGTCATAGATTAATTGACCATAGGTGCGTAGGTTTATTCCTGGGTTTTCTATCCTGTTCCATTGATTTATATTTCTATTTTTGTGCCAGTACCATACTGTTTTAATGACTGTAGCTTTATAGTATAATCTGAAGTCAGGGAGCCTGAGTTCTCCAGCTCCATTTTTCTTTCTCAAGATTGCTTTGGCTACGTGGGGTCTTTTGTATCTCCATAGAAATGTTAAAATTTTGTTGTTCTGGTTCTGGGAAAAATGCCATTGGTAATTTGATAGGGATTGGATTGACTTTGTAGATTGTCTTGGGTAATATAGTCATTTTAAAAATATTTATTCTTCCAATCCACAAACATAGTATGTAGTTCCATCTGTGTTTTCTTTGGTTTCTTTCATCAGCATCTTATAGTTTTTGAAGTACAGGTCTTTTGTCTCCTTAGGTGGCTTATTTCTAGGTATTTTATTCTTTTTGATGTGATGGTAAATGGAATTATTTCTTGAATTTCTCTTTCTGATCTTTCATTGTTAGTGTATAGCAATGCAACAGATTTCTATTAATTTTGTAACCTGAAACTTTACCAAGTTCATTGATGAATTCTAGTAGTTTTCTGGTATTATCTTTAGGACTTTCTATGTATGGTATCATGCCATCTGCAACAGTGACAATTTAACTTCTTTTCCAATTTGAATTCCCTTTACTTCTTTTTCTTCGCTGACTGCTATAGCTAGGACTTCCAAATCTATGTTGAATAAAAGTGGCAAGAGTGGACATACTTGTCTTGTTCCTGATCTTAGAGGAAATGCTTTTAGCTTTTCACTGCTGAGTATGATTTTAGCTGTAGATTTGTCATGTATAGGCTTTATTATGTTGAGGTATGTTCCTTTTATGCCTACTTTCTGGAGAGTTTTTATCATAAATGGGTGCTGAATTTTGTCAAAAGCTTTTCCTGCATCTATTGAGATGATCATATAGTTTTTATTCTTCAATTGGTCAATGTGGTGTATCATATTGATTAATTTGTGGATATTGAAAAATTCTTGCATCTCTGGGGTGAATCCCACTTGATCATGGTGTATGGTCTTTTTAATGTATTGTTGGGTTCAGATTGCTAGTATTTTGTTGAGGATTTTTGCATACATGTTCATCAGTGATACTGCCCTGTAATTTTCTTTTTTTGGTGGTATCTTTGTCTGGATTTGGTATCAGGGTAATGGTGGCCTCATAGAATGTGTTTGGAAGTTTTCTTTCCTCTGCAATTTTTTGGGAACAGTTTCAGAAGAATAGGTGTTAAGTATTTTTTTCCTCAATATATATATTTTATTGAAGTGTAGTTGACTTACAGTTTTTCAGGTGTACAGAAAGGTGATTCACTTAGGTGCTAACTCTTATCTATCTAAGTGTTTGATAGAATTTTCCTGTGAAGTCATCAGGTCCTAGACTTTTGTTTATTGGGAGTTTTTTAAAATCTCAGTTTTAATTTCAGTGCTTATGATGTGTTTGTTCATATTTTCTATTTATTCCTGGTTCAGTCTTGGGAGACTGTACCTTTCTAAGCATTTGTCCATTTCTTCCAGGTTGTCCATTTGATTGGTACAGTTGCTCATAGTAGTCTGTTGTGATCCTTTGTATTTCTGTGGAGTTAGTCATAACTTCTCCTTTCTCATTTCTAATTTTATTAGTTTGAGTAGTCCTCTCCCTTTTTTTTTCTTGATGAGTCTAGCTAAAAGTTTGTCAATTTTTAAAAATCTTTTTAAAGAACCAGCTTTAGTTTCATTGATCTTTGCAATTGTTTTCTTTGTCTCTATTTACTTCTGCTTTGGTCTTTCTGATTTCTTTCCTTCTACTAACTTTAAGTTTTGTTTGTTCTTATTTCTCTAGTTGTTTCAGGCATAAGGTTAGGCTTTTTATTTGAGATTTTTCTTGTTTCTTAGGTAAGACAGTAATCCTATAAACTTCTTGGAACTGCTTTTGCTGCATCCCATAGGTTTTAGACCATTGTACTTTCATTTTCGTTTGTCTCTAGGTAGTTTTTGATTTTCTCTTTGATTTCTTCAGTGATCTGTTGGTTGTTTAGTAGCATATTGCTTTGTCTCCACGAGTTTGTATTTTTTGTAGTTTCTTTCTAATCTCATAACATTGTGATCAGACAAGATGCTTGATATGATTTCAATTTTCTTAAATTTGCCAAGGCTCACCTTGTGGCCCAGCATATGGTCAATCGTGGAGAATGTTCCATATGCAGTTGAGAAGAATGTGTAGTCTGCTGCTTTTAGATGGAATACTCTATAAATAAGTTAAGACTATCTGATCTAAAGTGTCATTTAAGGCCTGCATTTCCTTATTAATTTTTTGTCTAGATGATCTGTCCACTGGTGAAAGTGGGGGTGTTAAAGTTCCCCACTCTTATTGTGTTACTGTTGATTTCTCCCTTTATGGCTGTTAGTAGTTGCCTTATGTATTGAGGGTGTTGGGTGCATATATATATGCATATATATTTATAATTGTTATATCTTCTTGGACCGAACCCTTGATCATTATGTAGCATCCTTCTTTGCCTCTTATAACAGTCTTTGTTTTAAAGTCTATTTTGTCTGATATGAGTATGGCTACTCCAGCTTTCTTTTGATTTCAATTTGTGCAGAATACCTTTTCCTGTCCCTTTACTTTCAGTCTGTGTCTGTAGGTCTGAAGTGGGTCTCTTGTAGACAGCATATATATGGGTCGTGTTTTTGTATCCACCCAGCCAGTCTATGTCTTTTAGTTGGTGCATTTAATTCATTTACATTTAAGATATTTATCAATATGTATGATCTTATCATTTCTTAATTGTTTTGGGTTCTTTTCCTTCTCTTGTATTTCTTGCTTAGAGAATTTCCTTTAGCATTTTTTGTAAAGCTGCTTTGGTGGTGCTGAATTCTCTTAACTTTTGCTTGTTTGTAAAGCTTTTGATATCTCCATTAAATCTGAACAAGAGTCTTACTGGGTAGAGTATTCTTGGTTGTAGGTTCTTCCTTTTCATCACTTTAAATATATAGTGCTAATCCCTTCTTGAAGTGTTTCTGTTGAGAAGTCACCTGATATCTTTATGGGAGTTTCCTTGTATGTTATTTATCATTTTTCCTTTTTTGCTTTTAATATTTTATCTTTGTATTTAAATTTTGTCAGTTTGATTACTATGTGTCTCACTGTGTTCCTCCTTGGGTTTATCCTGCCTGAGACTTGGTTTACTATTTCCTTTCTCATGTTAGGGAAGTTTACAGCTATTATCTCATCAAATATTTTCTCGGGTCCTTTCTTCTCCTTCTGGGACCCCTATAATTTGAATGTTGGTGCATTTAATGTTGTCCCAGAGGTCTCTTAGGTTGTCTTCATTTTTTTTTTCATTCTTTTTTCTATATTCTGTTTTGTGGCAATGATTTCCACCATTTTGTCTTCCTGGTCACTTACCCATTCTTCTGCCTCAGTTATTCTGCTATTGATTCCTTCTAGTGTTTTGTTCATCTCTTTTTGTTCTTTAGTTCTTCTAGGTCTTTGGTAAACATTTCTTGCATCTTCTCCATTCTTTTTCCAAAATTCTGGATCACCTTCACTATCATTATCTTGAATCCTTTTTCTGGAAGGTTGTCTATCTCCACTTCATTTAGTTGTTTTTCTAGGGTTTTATCTTTTGCCTTCATCTGAGACACGATCCTTTGCATTTTCATATTAATTAACTTTCTGTGATTGTGATTTTTGTTCTGGACGTTGCAGGACTATAGTTGTCCTTGCTTCTTCTGTCTGCCCTCTGGTGGATGAGGCTAAGAGGCTGTGTAAGCTTCCTGATGGGAGGGGCTGGTGATGGGAAAAACTGGGTCTTGCTCTGGTGGGCAGAGCTGTGCTCAGTAAAACTTTAATCCAATTGTCTGCTAATGGGTGGAGCTGTGCTTCCCTCCTGTTAGTTGTTTGGCCCAAGGTGACCCAGCCCTGGAATCTACAGGCTCTATGGTAGGGCTAATGGTGACCTTCAAGAGGGCACACACCAAAGGGCAACTCCCAGGACTGCTGCTGACAGTGCCCCCACCCCTGTGATGAGTCACTGCGAACACACACCTCTGCAGGAGACCCTCCCACACTAGCAGGTCTGGTTCTGTCTCCTGTGGGGTCACTCCGCCTTTCCCCTGGGTCCTGGTGCACACAAGATTTTGTTTGTGCCCTTCAAGAGTGGAGTCTGTTTTCCCAGTCCTGTGGAAGTCCTGCAGTCAAATCCCATTGGTTTTCAAAGTCAGATTCCCTGGGAATTCCTAGTCTGTTTGCTGGATCCCCAGGCTGGAAAGCCTGATGTGAGTTTCAGAACCTTCACAATAGTAGGATAACTTCTCTGGTATTATTGTTTTCCAGTTTTTGGGTCATCCACCTGGTGGGTATGGGATTTGATTTTATCATGATTGTGCCCCTTCTACCATCTCACTGTGGCTTCTCCTTTCTCGTTAGACATGGGGTATCTTTTTTCCCTAGGAAACAGAATTCTTTTATTCTTGTTACTTATTATAATTTGTCCTGTATTTTGGAGGAGAGAGGACACTTTTTCTCATTCTTCCTCCTTGAGTACCAATTTGATCATTTGCACAACCTTACTCAGCAAATCAGGACAGGATGCAGATCTGATTTTGGTGGGTTCCAGTGTCCTCCTGTCAATGGTTGTGCAACAGCTAGTTGTGATTTCAGTGCTCTCACAGGAGGAGATGAGCTCATGTTCTTCTACTCTGCCATCTTGAACCAATCCTCTACAATTCATCTTTAAAAGTGGTTTTTAAAATATATTTATAAAGTCAACCAAACATCATCACAATCCAAGTTTAGAACAATTTTGTCCTGCCCCAAAGAAACTTCATGCCTATTAGAAGTCAGTCTCTGTTCCCACCACCCACCTCACCATCTCCACTGCACCAAGGTAACTAATCAACTATTTCTATGGATTTGCCTATTCTGGACATTTTATGTGAATGGAATTTGACAATATGCACCTTTTGTGACTGAAATCTCTCATGTAGCATAATGTTTTCAAAGTTCACTCATTTTTAGCAGGGACCAGTTTTTCATTCCCCCCTGCCCCACCTTTTTTTCACCTTGCCATACAGCTTGCAGGATCTTAGTTCCCTGACCAGTGATTGAACCTGGGCTACTGCAGTGAAAGTGCTGAGTCCTAATCACTGGACTGCCAGTCCAGGGAATTCTCAGTAGTTCATTACTTTTTAAGGCTGAATAATATTCCCTTGTATGGATAGATTACATTTTGTTTATCTATTCATCTGTTGATGGACATTGGGCTTGCATCTACTCTTTGGCTATTATTGACAGTGCTGCTATGAACATTCACATATAAGACATGGACATATATTTTCATTTCCTTGTAAAAGGAATGGAGTTTCTGGGTATTATGAAACACTTTTTAAATAGCAGATCTTCTTTTTAAGACACATTTTATGGGAAACCCCAAAATGGAAGATAAATCAAAATTCAGTACCAAGGGAGGTTATTTGGAGTTCCAGAACCCTGCCTGTACTGACACTTGACAGCCCAGTGGCCTAGAGATGTCTACACAGAGCATGGATGGGAAGAGAGGACGTGGGGGGCAGAGTTACCAGGAACATAGCTTCCATATCTGTGTCTTAAAGGTTTCCAAAACCTTTCAACAAAATTTTTTTTAAAAAAATGAGTGATTATCAACTAAGTTTAGACTTTGAATCAAGAAGGAAAAAAGGCACAGACAGTTTGGCAATTGTTTTCTGCTTATTATGTCCAGGGTACCTCCATGTTTAATCACCCAAGATGAAACCCTATCCTTCATCTCCTACATGCCCCACATCTTGGCTTGAAATGCCTTTCTAGTTTGTTCTTTCCTATTCAGGTCCAGTTCTATTGTCTGGATCTCTACTTTTGTCTCCTCACTCCATGACACTCACAGGTAACTTATTTGGCTCCTTTGCAGCCTTCTTCCAGTTTCTCCTTCTCTGGTCTATTTGCCCGCCTCTGCCAGGCTAAGCTTTGGAATTGCTTTGATTTGGTCTTCACCTTTCTGCCAACGACATGAATTCAAATTAATTCATTCGTCAGATTTTTAAAAAATGTTATTTGACTGTGGTAGGTCTTAGTTGTGGCATGTGGGACTCGTTCCCTGACCAGGGATCAAATCTAAGCCCCCTGTACTGGGAGATGGAGTCTTAGCCACTGAACCAACAGGGTAGTCCCTCATCAGATATTTATGATGTTCAGAATGTACTGGGCTAGGAGTGCTGGAAGAGTTCTCTAATACGCATTAGAGTCCTTGTCTTTCATTAGGATAGATAAGACGGTTACAAAACACCCATCTGAGAAGGTGGTATGTGGTAAAAACCATTGGAATGGTAGAAGCACAAAACTAGCTAGTGATCTTTTCTGGAGGGTGAAATTGGGGATGAAATAGCAAATGGAGAAATGAGTCATTTGGAAACACTAGAAAATAAGAAAATATTTCTCTATAATCTATCCAGGTTCCCTGTTGCACATCTTTTTCCTTTTAGTGGCTTCCTTCCCATCTTGAATCTAGAAGGTTGTAAATTCTTCAGGGATGAAGCACATGTGCTTTGTTTAATCTTTTTACCTCTGGGGCATAGCACAGTGCCTGGCCCTTAGCCTCTCATGCTATACGAATAATTTCTTCCAACCTCCGTCAAAACCTGCTCTCAAGAAGGAAATATGTAAACAAATTTATAGTAAGGTATAAATGGCTAGTAACCATTTAAATGATGGTCCAATACAAATAGGAATTTTTCTTACAAGGAATGAAATAGCCCTTTGCTAAAAACAGAATCCAGTTCTAATAGTGGCATACATAAACTGAAAGAGGTTTCAGGATGGTAGCAGCGCCATTTCCAGCTGGATTTCTAGTCACTGTTAGTCTTTTCTCCTAAAAAGACCCCTCAGTTCCCATCTCAAGGTTAAATCTTGCCTCATTCTCTGTAACAAACACTGTCTGTTTGCAGTGAAAACTTCTGGAGCCTTGCTTTGACATTCTGGGCTTAGTATTGGTCTCTGCTTGCTTCTAAATTGGTTCTGGGTCTCTCTAGTCCATTTCACAAAACTAAAATTGTGTCTTGTTTCATCAGCCTGGATACCTGCCATGGTGATATGTCTTCTCCTCTGGATGCTCTCAGATTAGAACTCTGTGTTTGTCTCTTTCTAGTATATCCTAACATCTTTCCCTAATCTGATTACCCACAGGGCCAAGTTTTGGCTTCCATAACTAGTCCAGTATCCACGGTCTTGCTCCTCTTTTGCCCTCGCTTCATCCAAGCACTATGTCTCAGAGGAAGGTGGATGCTGGCCTGCTTAGGACATAGGAGGCCCCAGCCCTAAGACCAGGAGGAGCAGATGGTTTCAGCTCCAACCAAACAGCAAGGATGATGAGTTCCCTGCAAGATAAGGGAGGTCTCTTACCAGAGCAGGGAAAAGAGGGTCGGAGCTACAACAATCACAGTCAGATGTCCATTGTAGAGATTAGGTGAATAAAGGGGCTATATGAAGAGATTAAGAAGAGGTGGCAAGAATACACAGAAGAACTATACAAAAAAGGTCTTAATGACTCAGATAATCATGATGGTGTACTCACTCACCTAGAGCCAGACATCCTGAAGTGTGAAGTCAAGTGGGTCTTAGGAAGTATTACTACAAACACAGCTAGTGGACGTGATGGAATTCTAGCTGAGCTATTTCAGATCCTAAAAGATGATACTGTTAAAGTGCTGCACTCAATATGCCAGCAAATTTGGAAAATTCAGTGGTGGCCACAGGAGTGGATCGCATTCCGATCCCAAAGAAGGGCAGTGATAAAGAATGTTCAAACTACTGCACAATTGCTCTCGTTTCACATGCTAGCAAGATAGCGCTCAAAATCCTTCAAGCTAGGCTTCAACAGTACGTGAATCGAGAAATTCCAGATGTATAAACTGGATTTAGAAAAGGCAAAGGAACCAGAGATCAAATTGCCAACATCTGTTGGATCATAGAGAAAACAAGAAAATTCCAGAAAGACATCTACTTCTTCTTTATTGATTATGCCAAAGCCTTTGACTGTGTGGATCACAACAAACTGTGGAAACTTCTTAAAGAGATGGGAATACCAGACCACCTTGCCTGCTTCCTGAGAAACCTGTATTCAGGTCAAGAAGCAACAGTTAGAACCAGATGTGGAGCAACAGACTGGTTCCAAATTGGGAAAGGAGTACAACAAGGCTGTATATTGTCACCCTGCTTATTTAACTTCTATGCAGAATACATTATGTGAAATGCCAGGCTGGATGAAGCTGGACTGAAGATTTCTGGGAGAAATAGCAACAACTTGGATATGCAGATGATACCACCCTAATGAAGGAAAGCAAAGAGGAACTAATGAGCCTCTTGATGAAGGTGAAAGAGGAGAGTGAAAAAGCTGGCTTAAAACGCAGCATTCAAAAAACTATGATCATGGCATCTACTTCCATCACTTCATGGCAAACGGATGGGGGAAAAAATGGAAACAGTGGAAGACTTTATTTTCTTGGGCTCCAAAATCAATGGTAACAGTGACTGCAGCCATGAAATTAAAAGATGCTTGCTCCTTGGAAGAAGAGCTATGACAAAATTAGACAGCTTATTGAAAAGCAGAGATATTACTTTACCAACCAAAGTCCATATAGTCAAAGCTATGGTTTTTCCAGTAGTCATGTATGGATGTGAGAGTTGGACCATAAAGAAGACTGAGCCCTGAAGAACTGGTGCTTTTGAGCTGTGGTGTTGGAGAAGACTCTTGGGAGTCCTTTGGAAGCAATAAGATCAAACCAGTCAATCCTAAAGGAAATTAACCCTGAATATTCACTGTAAGGACTGATGCTGAAGCTGAAGCTCCAATACTTTGGCCACCTCATGGGAAAAGCTGACTCAATGGAAAAGACCCTGACACTGGGAAAGATGGAGGGCAATAGGAGAAGGGGGTGACAGAGGATGAGATGGTTGGATGGCATCACTGACTCAGTGGACATAAGCTGGAGCAAACTCTGGGAGACAGTGAAGGACAGGGAAGCCTGGTTTGCTGCAGTCCATGGAATTGCAAAAAACTGGACAGGACTGAGTGACTAAACAACAACAAGAGGTGCATAAGTTTATCTCTGGTCTCTCAGAACTTATTTTTTTTCTCTTTTAAATTTATTTAAAAGTATTTTAATTGGAGGATAATTGCCTTACAGTGTTGTGTTGGTTTCTGCTCTACAGCAATGTGAATCAGCTGTAAGTATGCACATATCCCCTCCTTCTTGAACCTCTTTCCCACCCTTATAGGTCATCACAGAGCATCAGGCTGAGCACCCTGTGTTATACAGTAGCTTCCCACTAGCTATCTATTTTACACATGGAAGTGTATGTATGTCAATGCTACTTTCTCAATTCATCCCACTCTCTCCTTCCCCCATGGTGTCCATAAGTCTGTTCTCTGTGTCTGCATCTCTATTCCTATCCTGCAAATAGGTTCCTCAGTACCATTTTTCTAGATTCCGGATCTTCTTGCTTTTACAGGTGCTTCTCTGCTTTTTCATGCACTAGTTCCATCCATGGCCAGGCTCCATAACACAGAGCAGTTTGAGTGTAAGAAATACTGCTCACCAGAAAGTTTTTCCTGGTCACAAAGCACATACATATTTCCTTTCCTCAGCCTGTCACCCTCGATCTTCCCGGACAAGCTCTTGTTCCCTCCTCAAACTGTGTGTGGCCTGGTTTTAGATACCAGCAGCTGAGACTGTGTCAGCAGTTAGACTGACATTTCCCCATCTGGCATTCAGCTGTAACAGTGATCTCTGTCTCCAAATTAATGGCCTGCTATTGTCAGAACCAGAATTCCTCTGAACAGTGGGGTTTCTTCTCCCTTGATGTTGGGCCATTCACATGAACCTCTCAAGAAAAATGGGATGATGTTGCCTATGTGTTTCTGTCTGTTTGGCAAGGGGACAGCTTTTCAGTGACTCCTAAAGCCTGGTATTTTTGGAGCAAAAATCTAGACTGATAGGAGGAGACTGTTGAGTGCTGAAGAATTTGGAGATCCTGTCTCCACTTCAGATGCTTTTCTGTCAGAAGTTCAGACCCCAAGGGAATATTACTCAGCCATAAAAAAGAATAAATAATGCCATTTGCAGTGACATGGATGCAACAGCATTTGTCATACTTACTGAAGTAAGTCAGAAAGAGAAACAAATACCATATGATATCGCTTATACATGCAATCTAAAATATGACACAAATGAACTTATCTATGAGACAGAAACAGACTCATGAACTTAGAGAACATACTTGTGGTTGCCAAGGAGGAGAGTGATAGGGGAGGGAAGGATTGGGAGTTTGGGATTAGCAGATGTAAGTTATCATACATGGAATGGATAAACAACAAGGTTCTATTGTATAGCACAAGGAATGATATTCAATATCCTGTGATAACCCATAATGAAAAAGAACATGAAAAACAATATATATATTTATGTATAACTGAATTGCTTTGTTGTACAGCAGAAATTCACACAACATAGTAAATCAATTATACTTCAATAAAAATTGAAAAAGAAGCTCAGACCCTAAACTTGTCAGAAATCCCAAGCTGCTCTAATCATCCAAGTTGTAATTATGATACTTTTATTTTTTTCTTTTTGTGAATTCATTGTACAAATTAAACACTGATAAATATTTGCAAAACAAGGACTCACAAATAGTATTTTATCCTCTTAATTCTAGTTTATTATAATTTTACAACCATGCTTTTATTTTTAGGCTCCATGGGATAGTATAACAAAAATAAATTCTGGCAATAAAAATGATCTGTGTGTCAAGCCTCCATATGCCAACTATCATATCTTCCTCCAACTGTGAATAAGGAATATTATATTATGCATGAAGCATTTTATATAATGTTTTGGTATAGTTACAATTCAGGTATTAGGAAATCAACCCTGAATAGTCATTGGAAGGACTGGTGCTGAAGTTGAAGCTCCTAGACTTTGGTCACCTGATGTGAAGAGCCAACTCATTGGAAAAGACCCTGATGCTGGGAAAGATTGAGGGCAAAAGAAGAGGGCAGCAGAGAATGAGATGGTTGGATGGCATCACCAACTCAATGGACATGAACTTGAGCAAACTCTGGGAGACAGTAAAGGACAGGAAAGCCTGGTGTACTGCAGTCCATGGGATCTCAAAGAGTCAAACGTGACTTTGCAACTGAACAACAACAGTTACAATTCAAGTATTAGTAACTATGCAAAGTACTTGCTAAAATTGTGCGTCTCCTAGAACTGAATCTGGGAAAGGTTAGGACAGGGGGACACACACAGTGAGAAAATATCCTTTTGGCATCACTACAATTATGATACTTTAAAATTCTTCTTTGCTGTGCTGTGCTATGCTAAGTCACTTCAGTTGTGTCTGACTCCTTGCAACCCCATGGACTGTAGCCCACCAGGCTCCTCTGTCCATGGGATTCTCCAGGGAAGAATACTAGAATGGGTTGCCATTCCCTTCTCCAGAGGATCTTTCCAATCCAGGGATTGAACCTGAGTCTCTTACATTTCCTGCACTGGCAGGCAGGTTCTTTACCACTAGCACCATCTGGGGAGCCCCAAATTCTTCTTTAGTCATTTATTTCAAGCTGCCACAGCACAATGGCATGACTCCTATTCTTCACAGGAGAAATCTAGGCACACATCAAGCATAAGGCAGATGTGAGAGTAAAGCAAACTTTGAGTTGCAGGCTAACTTTTTTTATTTTTAAAAAACTTTTTATTTTGTAATGGGGTATAGCCTAATTAAGAATGTTGTGAGAGGTTCAAGTGAACACCAAAGGGACACAGCCATACAAATACATGTATCCATTCTTCCCCAACTCCCCCCCCATCCAAGTGCAGGCTAACTTCTGTCTTGCTGCTTCTGTGCGTAGATGAGGCCAATGGGCTTTGGCAGAGATACTGAGGCAGGGCTGGCTAATGTTGGACAAACATTGCAGTGGTTGGCACATGCAACCCTCCTTGTGAGGTCCTTCCCCATTCTCTTGGGAGTCCCTCCTTCTGTCTCCTGAAGTACCCTGATACAATCCAACATGCCCTCGGGGCAGGAAATGACCTAACAAGCTGAGCTGGATAAAGCCAACAGTCCAGTTCAGTTCAGTCGCTCAGTCGTGTCCGACTCTCTGCAACCCCATGAATTGCACCACGCCAGGCCTCCTCATGCGAAGAGTTGACTCATTGGAAAAGACTCTGATGCTAGGAGGGATTGGGGGC
>SJYT01020631.1:9836-31537 GCA_006410635.1 Cephalophus harveyi | reverse complement strand
AGCAACAGTTAGAACTGGACATGGAACAACAGACTGGTTCCAAATAGGAAAAGGAGTACGTCAAGGCTGTATATTGTCACCCTGCTTATTTAACTTATATGCAGAGTACATCATGAGAAACGCTGGACTGGAAGAAGCACAAGGTGGAATCAAGATTGCCGGGAGAAATATCAATAACCTCAGATATGTAGATGACACCACCCTTATGGCAGAAAGTGAAGAGGAACTAAAAAGCCTCTTGATGAAAGTTAAAGTGGAGAGTGAAAAAGTTGGCTTAAAGCTCAACATTCAGAAAACAAAGATCATGGCATCCGGTCCCATCACTTCATGGGAAATAGATGGGGAAATAGAGGAAACAGTGTCAGACTTTATTGTTTTGGGCTCCAAAATCACTGCAGACGATGATTTCAGCCATGAAATTAAAAGACGCTTACTCCTTGGAAGGACACTTATGACCAACCTAGATAGCATATTAAAAAGCAGAGACATTACTTTGCTGACTAAGGTCCGTCTAGTCAAGGCTATGGTTTTTCCTGTGGTCCTGTATGGATGTGAGAGTTGGACTGTGAAGAAGGCTGAGTGCTGAAAAATTGATGCTTTTGAACTGTGGTATTGGAGAAGACTCTTGAGAGTCCCTTGGACTGCAAGGAGATCCAACCAGTCCATTCTGAAGGAGATCAGACCTGGGATTTCTTTGGAAGGAACGATGCTGAAGCTGAAACTCCAGTACTCTGGCCACCTCATGTGAAGAGCTGACTCATTGGAAAAGACTCTGATGCTGGGGGGGATTGGGGGCAGGAGGAGAAGGGACGACAGAGGATGAGATGGCTGGATGGCATCACTGACTTGATGGATGTGAGTCTGAGTGAACTCCGGGATTTGGTGATGGACAGGGAGGCCTGGCGTGCTGCGATTCATGGGGTCGCAAAGAGTCGGACACGACTGAGCGACTGAACTGAAGTGAACTGAACAATGTGACTTCAAGCCCTTAACTCTGACTGCCTATATCAGCTTGAATATACCAATTTTTGAAACTCAATATTTGAATTTTTTTTCTTCAGCTGCTTTGAAAGTGGTACCATTTATCTAGAAAGGGTGATAAACAATAGGCTTTAGACATTTATTTAAACCAGTTTGATGACTTTAATCCTTCTTGAAGCTAAAGCAAAGTCTTGCATGAGAATATAGTTTTCCATGTTTTTATTATAATCACATATTCTAAATTAGGTAACTCTTTGACAACTTACGTTTCTTAAACCTACCATTTTATTCATCTTTTTGTTTTCATGAAAAATTCTATAATTCCTGGAGAGCTTATTTCAAATGGATACTTTCTAACAGAGTTTAGAAATGCTAAAAAGTCACATTCTCTGAAACTGCTTGCATCTGCTTCTCATTCTCCCCTGACCAGCTCTATCGACTAAGATTCCTCATTGTGAAACCCGAAACTGATGATGTCATGTCTGAGAATTTCATTGTACAGTATTTACAATGGGAAGAAAAGTACTTTTTTTCCTTGCTCATTTCTGAATAAAACACTGCTCTATCTCTCACACTTGCCTAAAATAAATGTGTTCTATGCTTGATTGTTATTCGAACAAGAACTCTATGGGATAACATGAGCCAATCTCTAATCCAGAAGAATAGGTCAGAGGCATCACACTGCAAAATGAAAATATGTGGTGGCTTCTCTCTTAAAGGAATATTCCTATTTTCAAAGACAGAAAAAGGCCAACTATATCCAGAAATTATTTCTGGCTAGTTTACAGACAATAAACATAAGCTCAGTGAGAGGACGTTTGGTTATATCACGATGCATTTTCTTTGCTTGTGTGCTGGTTGTTGCCGTCAACTTAAAGCCCTAATGCTTGATATCTCAGTAATTGGTTCTGAGACAGTCCCTCTTTAAGGTAGTCACTGTTGGCACTCAGTCGTAAAAGCTGTAATGGGTAGGATTTATCAAGGTTGTATCATGCCCTCACATGCCCTGCACTGGTCCATACAGAGTCTTCACGTAACTTAGAAACAATCCCTCCCCTCAGCCTCCCCTCCCCCTTTCCTCAATCTGGTGGACTCAGGGCTTAATAAGCAATGGTGCCTTTGTGCAGCTTAAAAAGGGTGCTGCTACCTTAGAGCAGCCAAGGCCTAGAAAATGGAGTGTGGGCTGGAGTTTAGCCTCCACTTTCTGCCTCAGCAAGACTCTCGTTCATGATGCAGCCTACACATCAACACATAGTATAAAGCACTTTATGTGGATTAACTCACTTAATCATGAGAATGAGGGTTCTTCGCTTTGAGACCTATTATTGGAAACATCGTGAAGTCACTCACCTGATCAGGTGGAGAGGGCAGGCAAAGGGCACTTCCTAACTTCTTGAGAGTGCCCTAATCCAGCTGAGAACTTAGCCTGCAGGAGATGAAAAGTGTCTTCCATCAGCTCAGCACGTATGGTATTTATTTGTATGAGATACTCCCCAGGACCCCTGGAAGTGACTCCCAGTTCAGGCCCAGCATTTACAACCCTGAGTGGGAAGGAGGCATGCTTGTGACAAACTGGGAAAGCAAGACTAATAAAGAGATGTGACAACACTCACTAAAAGTCTCAGAAAGAGGATGGTGAGATGTTGTTCACATGTTACTCAGGGTTGTGTCTCATGGAGCCATCTTTCCCTTTAGACACACTGATAGACTCAGACCTGATGAGATGATCTGAGGAGTGCAAGTAAGTTAGATCCTTAAGTCACTCATGGACTCTGGAGTTTCCAAGCGTTATTTTGTATCATCAGGTAGCATGGTGAACAAGGGTAGAACAGGGAAGTCATGCTGAGAACCATGTTGGAAATAGAAAGTCAGGTGGGCAGTCTCAGAACCACACCGTGCCACACAGGGGGAGTGATTAGGTTGGGGATGTGACTGTCGGAGCAAGGCAGTAAACATGAGGGGTGACAAGTGCCATCCAGGAGAACTCGTGATCCCACAGGAGAGATGCCTGCTTGGGAGTTCAGAGATAGACTTCAGACTCACATGCTCTGTTGAAATACCTCTTTTCCCTCTTGGAGAGAAGTATGAACCAAGGTGACATAGACTCGGGTAGATCAGAAAGGTTTGTACAAACAAGAAGCAAGGGGACAAACATCTTCAGGGAGTGGGATTAACTGCAGAAGCTGAGACAGTGCAATGTGTTCAGGAGCCAGACCAAGCTGCTGGGATGAAGAACTTGTCTTGCGGGACAGCGGAGGTCAAGATAGGAAGATAGGTGGGAGACATTGCAAATGGTGTGAATTTTAGAAAGGGAATTTACATTTATGGAACATGTTTTATTTGATGGGCAATTAAATATACATGAGTTCATCCCATTCTCACCATAAACACTGTCTTGAGTGTTTTTACTTATAAGTGCAATTCACATTTTGCTGATGAGAAAAATGAATTTGAGGGAGGTAAAGTAACTTATGAGTCTAGGGGTAACTCAGAGATTTTAACTCAAATTTAACTGGTTTCAAAACCTACTCATTTTTTATTCTCCCATATTGTCAGACTTTAACAAGGGGTTTCTCAAGAAACATGATAAAATGATGGTCTGAGGACAATTAGGATAACTATGGTGAGCAAGACAGACTTGAGCAGAGAGGGGCATGGAGTGTTTTAGGAAGTTATTCTAAATAGAGGCTAGCCTAGGTTTGTGGTCAAGGAAAAGAGTAAATATAAGGACATTTCAAAAGAAGAGTTAGTGGAATTTGGCAACTGGCTGAATAAAAGTTGAAGGAAAGGGAATAAGCAGGTAGAGCAGTGGAAGCGACACTGGATGGGGATTTGGGATGTTAGGTCTGGTTCTTGCTCATAGTGTGAACTTGCAGAAGACAAGGGTCTTTCAACTGCATGTCCTTGTCTGAAAAGTAAATGAATTAGATTAGGTATCCATGAAGATTTTACCCAGCTCTAGAATTCTATGCATCACTAATTCAAAGATGACTCAAAGGTTGCAAGCCTGGGTGGTTGGAAGAACATCCTTTCATTGATAGAAAGGACATCCTTTCTTTAATGGAAATACACTAATAGGAAAGATGGTGGTTGTTTTTGGATGGGAAAAGCATGTTTCCAGTCTTGTATACAACCATCATCCCAGATGCACCCTGCTATTCACCTGATTCCCTACCAGAAACATCCTTCCAACCCTCCCCATTTACCAACCTTCCATTTTCCAGCCACAGCCCTACATTCCAATCCTGAGCTCCCCGTCCGTCATGTGCTGATACCACACTGAGTAATCCTTTTTAGTCTTGCAAAGTGTCTATTGCTACATTGCCAATCATCCTACTCTTCATTCCTAGAAGGAGAGAAAGGCAAGACTAAGGAAATCTTTTGTACACATTATTTACTGAAGAAACATTTCTGATTTAATATAAAAAACTATGTATCTCAAAGTCATCATTACAATAAGATCTAGAGTATGTGTAGACATTTTCTCAAAATATTTGTGATTCCCTTTAAACTAGACAAAACATATGAAAATCTAAATTGGCAAAACTGATGAATCAGGAAAACCATAACCTTCTTGGGAAACGTTTTTCAGTAGAGACTCTCCTGTATAGTGAAATTCTCTAAAGCATTTAAAATGACTCTAATGCTAAAAATATTATTAGCATAAGAGTTTTTAGGTATTTACACCTGGGGTGACATGGGGTACACTTGCAAATGGAAAGGTAACCATTGTGATAGCATTAGTAATCAACCTGAAACAATGTTGGAGAAAGTAGGCTATGTCTAATGTCCCAAGATTTTTGCTGATTGGAAAGGGCAACAGGAAATAAGGTAATAAACTCTTCCCTAGCCTTGTAGTTCAGATGAGATTTGAAAACAAAAAACAAAAACAGAGAGTGGTGGTCAGCAAAGTGAATTCTTAGACATTGCTTGACAAAGACACTTTTCCAATGATTCAGTTTACGTAGCAAACATAGGAGTCCCAGTTTCCACCATATTCTCGCAAAGCTCAGCTGCAAAGCGTGGTTGCACTCTTCAGTTGGACTGAGTAGGCCATTGGCTTTCCACAGATTCTTCACTAGGAAGTTCCTCTGAGGTTAATACATTTTGACTCCGAGAATATTGGTTAGATGAAAACACAAAATCTAGATAATGAAACAGATCTGGCATCAATTCCTGCTTCCATTGCTTAGTACATATGGAGATTAAGCCATTCACATAATCATTTTTTGTCTCTCTTAGCTTCACAAATTTTCCTCTGATGAGACCTTCCCACAATGAAGTCCAGCAGAATTATTTGATTTTCAAATGGATTTTCAAAATCACTTACTTGTCATGGAATCACAGAGTTGGAGCTGAATATCTAAGAAACTTTTTTATGCTGTATAAGTGACTGATCCCAAAGAGGCAACAGAATATACCCAAGTCATACCACTTTAATAGTAGAGCAGAAACCAGGTTTTCAAACTGTGTTCCAACGATGCATGAACACATGAGCTGGCGAAAGGCAGAGGAACTCTGGGGAGTGCTAGGTCCACTGTCAATGCTTAGGAAGTCTTAAGAAACCATAACAAAAATAACACAAGAGTATGTCAAAAGAGCAGACGGAAAGTGAAGCCTGAAACTTCTGAAATTGAGATTTAGGTTGCCATTGCCTCGGCTAAGCTCAAAGAGAAGGGTTAACAGGTGCAAACCTCCATGCTAACCTCGCACAAAAATTCTCCTCTTGGGATCCATTCAGGAGCGGGTCTGTTGGTAGGTTTGGGTACTTTGCATATTATAGCAATTATCTTCTTTATTTAGGGATTAAAGCAAAGATGTTTTATCTTGAATCTTTCTGAAAAGGGGAACAGCAAGATTCCAGGACAGTAGTATCGTATAGTTTTTTTTTTCCTGATATTTTCACACCCACAACTGCCAATCTCACCTCAGTCACTGAGTTATTTTATTGTTGCCTCCTGAACATGTTTTTCTTGGCAGCAGAGAAAGAAGAGAAAGGAGTGGGGAGGGAAATAGAGGAAGAAGGGAAAAAGACGGAAGAGCTGGTTCTTTCCCGGCTGTAGGCATTCTCTTACTTCCTCACTTCAAGTCAGCGATTGCCTGTACAGGCAGGCAAAGATGAAGCTCCCTGGCAAATGAGGGCTCCTATCCTTGCCAAAGTCAGTCCATGAGGATTCTGAGAGCTTCCCCTCTCTTGTTTCAAAGAAACCAGCCCCTGGAAACCTTGTCATTCCTAAGAGCTTTTAAAAGCTGTTTTTCCAAGCTTGTGTTTTGTATGGACTGAAGGAACTATCTCCATGACAGTTTCCCCCATTATAATTTGATCACAAGTTTTCACCTACAATTAGACTTGCCAAGCTAGATAGAAATGCCCATTTTTTTCCCCTCTTCAATAGTGCCCTGGGTTTAACAGTCCTACCTGACATCTTCCAAATTATGTGCTACTGAAACGGTTGGACGTCTGTTCATGAAACCATATGGAATTCACATTTTTAAAAGGCCATTCCCTGAAGGAGATAATCATCTTTCCAGTAAAACATTGTGTCAAGCTACAAAGTGATG
Source organism: Cephalophus harveyi (assembly GCA_006410635.1). Classification (NCBI taxonomy): domain Eukaryota; kingdom Metazoa; phylum Chordata; class Mammalia; order Artiodactyla; family Bovidae; genus Cephalophus; species Cephalophus harveyi. The sequence goes on along the minus strand of SJYT01020631.1, from coordinate 24,994 downwards.
ATTACCTTTGGGTGGGGCTTTGGTATTTCTAGTTGGCAGATAGTTTGTTCTCTCAGTCAAAATGACAGGACATGTGAAGCTTTATTTTCCCCAGCAAATGAATTATTCAAACCTGTTCAAGTAATTAAAAATGAAACAAAGGAAAGTAAAATGTGACATTTTCTAATGTGGTGAATCATACTGTATTTGCACTTTCTCATGCCAAACCCAGGCAGCCACATATTTGCAATCCCACAATAATTGCAGATACTTTCATGTGAATAGTGTTGTCTTTGAGACATCGTTAGATGAAAGACACACAAAAGAATATATGCCACAAAAACTCACACACTACCTAGTTTTATGGATTTGACATTTGTAACCCAGCCCTTAGGTTTTATGAGCAGCAGAGCCCTCTCTTTGTCAGATTCACATTATCTTAAATTTTTCAAGTTGAAAATCAAGTGCAATTAGTGGTTTATATCAGACCAATAAAAAATTTTAAAGATGAACATGTGTTAATAAGAAACATATTGATGCCATTAAAGCACAAGTGAATACAGACTTTTTTGGAGACGTGGAGCCTGGGGCAAGTAGAAAGGGAGAAATATTTCCCAGGCTTATGGACTTAAAAGCTTTCAGTTTGGTGTATTTTTCTTTTCACAAAACATGTTTTTTAAGCACTCTACATCCATATATTTATAAAGTAAATGCTACTCACATCCTTTCCACTTGAGATCTGAGCACTAAGATATTTGAATCATTTCACAATGATTCATGTCCTGGCATGTCTTCTTATTCAGGTTCAGTTTTACAGTGAGCTCTACTCACGACTTATAAAGCTTTGTGATTTTTAAATGTTACATTTAGATACCAGTATAGACTGATCAGTATCATTCTCCAGAGTCACAAGAATTATGGCGAGCTTTATTTCTTCTTAGTACCTGAAAGATACATGAGAAGAGTTTTTCTACCGGTCCTGAAGTCTTCAGGTGTCTGCCCGGGTCACTGACCCCGCTGCCATCCCAGGGGCTGAAGAGGTGAGATAAACTCCCTCATAATGGTCCCCTCCAGAACAGCCAAGTGTAGAGACAGGCACAGAAGAATACCCGACTTGGGAACTACCTATCAAAAGCTTCCTCCAAGGAATCATTCGTAGAAGAGTGGGCATGTTTTTACAGTTCTCATAGAATATATTTTCCGCTATATTGATGGCCAATGCTCATCGTATGAGACACACTTTTAGAGAGCCAAGGCAACCCTCCAATACAAAGTATATTTTTTATATGTTTGCAGAGAAAAATGTGTTGATACTGTATAAAACCTGGGCTCTGTTCATGGAGAGTTGTACAAAACCATAAAAGAAATCCATTGACCCCATTGTTTGGAGACCTGGGAGTCCTCCAAAGACATGCCACTCTCCCCAGTTATGCTATTTAGTGGACTTAAATCTATGATGTTCTCTCATCCTGAACAAACAGATCTCAAAAGGAGCCTAATAGGGTTAGGAAAAGATTCTTGATTGTGGAAAGAAGATCTATAAAACTCATTTTTCTGTTATATGATGAATTTTGGGGGGGGATTAAGCTTTAGGAGTGGTTAGCAAGGTTTGCATATATTTCTAATTGCCACTTAATTAATAACAAAGGAACATAAAATCACTAAGTTTCTTAAGATTTTCTCTAAGACTTGAATACAGAGACTAGTAAAGCAATAGTATTTGGAAATAAAATTGAGACATGAGTTAGGGGGAGTCTGTTGATCTTGGATTGGATTCAGGTTAGCGGTCTAATAAGAGTTGGAATGTTTACTTCCAACTTATTATTTCTTTTCATTCAGGGCAACTCTGGGTCACTTCGACCCCTCTTGTTGGCACAAAAGTAAAGAACCAAGAAGTGCTTTTAATTACTCAGCACATATAAAGAGTTTATTTTCTATGGCAACTCTGCTATAAAGTAAAACAAACAGCTTAATAAAATAGATTTTACTAATTCTCTAACATGTAGTTGACAACAGAAGATGAGATTCTACCTTTTTATCCTGCAGTTTTTCCCCTTTTCCTACAGTTTCCGCATCTCTATCAGTCGCTTCTGTTCTTTCCTTCCTCTTCACCTCCATGTTGAATTCGTATATCTGCCTATTCCCCCCGCCCCAGCAGTGTAATTCTGGGGGGTTTACTCTGCCAAACACACAATGGTGCTGGTTCTAGGACCATTACAGTGAGCCAAGAGGAAGCGACAGGGAAGGACTTTGCAAGGATGTTTTAGGTGCTAGTGCAGCCCGCACATTACACATCATGTCTGGTTCATCTCAGAGAAAAACGATGGGAAAAAAGGAGGAATGCACCAAACCCAAATCACAACCCATTTCCTGTCCTCTCCCTCATATATCTGTTCATACATTTTATATGTCATAAATTCGAAAACTTCAAACTTGCTGACACAGAGTTTATTGATGCAGTTTGAAATTTTTCAGTAGTAATCATGTTCCATGGCAGGAAACACACAGATAAACAAGGCATTTTACCTTCCAAGAAGCTCCTGTGAAGTGAAGTGAAGTGAAGTCGCTCAGTCGTGTCCGACTCTTTGCGACCCCATGGGCTGTAGCCTACCAGGCTCCTCTGTCCATGGGATTTTCCAGGCAAGAGTACTGGAGTGGGGTGCCATTGCCTTCTCCAGGGGATCTTCCCAACCCAGGGATCGAACCCAGGTCTCCCGCATTGTAGACAGACGCTTTACCATCTGAGCCACCAGGGAAGCTCCTAGGAACTTGAAAGAAATAGCCTCTGTATCTGCATTATTAAGCCCTGTATTCACGGCTTTCAGAATTTGGGTCTTGAGAAGGAATCCTGGTTATGGGAAAGAAAGCCACTGCTTTTCTTTTTCATGTTTCTTCTAAGTCAGGCTTCAGATGGACTGGGGAAAACTTTACACCCATCTGCGACCTGCAGTCTGTTCTCAGTGACCTGGTGAGTGGGTAAGGGGCTCCTTGAGCCCATGCCACAAGAAGAGCCTGCAGTCAGAGCCAGAGAAGTTCAGGATGGTCCGAGAAAGGAAGTGGTTTCTGTCCTTGGGATTCGAGTAATCATGAAAGGCTTATGGAAGCTCTAGACCCATGAGTGGGAGAAAGTCCATTCCCTTCTTCAGTGAGGGATATATAGGAGTCCTCTCTTCTACCCCCTGGTCATCACCTTTGTGATAAATCTTGTCAGTCCTCCAAGGCTTTCCTAAGAATGCTGCCTGCTCAGGGACCTATGAGAGGCTAACAGCAGAGATCCACATCCAGGGTAAGCTACCCTACCATCCAGGGTAGCTGTGATGTGGCAGAGTCCTGAGGCTGGGTGTCAATCCTAGCTCTCTCTCTAAAACCCTCTGTCATCTGGATCCTTCCACTAGGGACTGTTTCTGAGAAACAATGAACTTATGAGATTTAAGGGTTTTGTGGGGATCCTGTCAAGACAACTTGTAATAGCACTTGGCAAATAAAACTTGTTCAATAAGTAATTTGTTAGAACTTAGGCATCACTGACCAGAACCTACACCCCACTTGCAACTAGAGGGAGGAAGCCACCTCTGAGTTTGCAACAAGATTAGGCCATGCTCATCAATTTGATTCATGAACTGGTCACTGAGCAAGGACTAAGGCAGTGTACCAAAGGGTTAGAATAGTAGGGAGCCACCACCAAAATGATGGGCAGACTTTCCATAGTCTTACATCTTCTGAATCAAAGTTTCTCTTTCCTGTCCATGGATAACTAGGGCTGAATAGGCTTGGTGGTTTAGACGGTAAAGAATTTGCCTGCAACTCAGGAGATCCTAGTTTGATTCCTGGGTTGGGAAGATCCCCTGGAGAAAGGAATGGCTGTCCACTCAAGTATTCTTGCCTGGAGAATTCCACGGAGGAGCCTGGTGGGCTATATAGTCCATGGGTTGAAAAGAGTCGGACATGACTGAATGACTAACACAAGACCAGATGATTCCATTCTGTGCTTCTTCCAAAGAGGTCTCATTCCTCCCTAAGGAGGAAGTGAGAATTCTGACAGGTTTTTCTTATTCACAGTATCAATTCAGTTCAGTCGCTCAGTTGTATCTGACTCTTTGTGACCCCATGGACTGCAGCATGCCAGGCCTTCCTGTCTATCACCAACTTTCGGAGTTTACTTAAACTCATGTCCATTGAGTCAGTGATGCCATCCAACCATCTCATCCTCTGTTGTCCCCTTCTCCTCCTGCCTTCAATCTTTCCCAGCATCAGGGTCTTTTCAAATGAGGCAGTTCTTCTCATCAGGTGGCAAAAGTATTGGAATTTCAGCTTCAGCATCGGTCCTTCCAATGAATATTCAGCACTGATTTCCGTATAATGGCATGTTTTTTGAGGAAATTGTGGCGTGACCTTTGCCAGATAAATTTACAAATTCACAAACCTTGCTGTTGAAACACTGGCATTTCAACAACCCGACTGGAGAAAGTAGGGACCATGACCTTCATGACTGTTTGTTTTTCCAGAATCTGGTCTAAGTTTCTGTCAGAGAACCCATGCTTCTCCTCAGAACAAATAGTTCTGTTGGAAGATCAATTCCTGGCAGCAGTGAGAGCATGCAGACTCTCAGCACTCTGAAAATAGTTCTTTTAATCTAATGGTTACCACAGGTAAGAGTTTCCTGGGATTGCTGAAAACCCCTTGAATAATACTGTAGCAACTTGGGATTTCAACAGCTCTTGAGTGTAAATTTGTTTACACCTTGATTTTTATGACACCTGGTGCCCATTAGTCTACAATCAATGCTGACCAGTACTCTTAAAAATAAACCTCAAAGACCCGCTTTGGTCTTTCCATGAAAATACCAGTTAACAGATATTCATCTGCCTATTCTCAGACTTGTACAAACTGATGATATACCTATAAGTGAATCAATCAAACAATAAATATTGGGTAGGAAACACTTTCTTAAAGGAGGAAAACAGAGCAATAAGCAGGACCAAAGAGACTTTTGCCTTCTTGGAGCTTACAGTTTAGTAAGCAAGACCAACACTGAACAGGTAATAATCAATATATTAATAATAAAAGATGTCAGTGTGAAAGGCAGCTGGGAATATGTGGCAGGATTTCACTGCTAGAGTATAGGAAAGTCTTCCCAGAGAAAATCTGAGATTTGAAAGTTAAGTGTTAGCCAGGCAGTGAGGAGTGACTAACAAACAGTCCCCCACCCCAACCCTAGGAGCTTTAATACACATAAAGCATGAAAATTACATGATCAGATTTTTCTTTATAAAACTGTTACCTTTCTATGACATTGATATGAATGAGATAATGTAAGAGTGATTACTAGAAGAATAATTAGAAGGCTATTACTCTAGCCTACAGGAGAGAGGAATGTGGATGTGAATATGTTGTACATATATGGAAGTAAAATGGATATGACTCAAGACTCAGTCAGATACAAGAAACTAAGGATGCCATGTCAGTCCTAGGAGGCAAATCAGGGTTCAGCAGTCTGTGCATTATAAGATGAGGTAGCAAGTTCATGGTAATGTTGTTAATTTGATTCATATAGTGGATAATAAAGTTGCTTTATTAATAAATCAATCCTGAATATTTATTGGAAGGACTGATGCTGAAGCTGAAACTCCAGTACTTTGGCAACCTGATGGGAAGAACTGACTCGGGTGGAAAAGACTTGGAAAAGACCCTGGATGCTGGGAAAGATTGAAGGCAGGAGGAGAAGGGGATGACAGAGGATGAGATGGTTGCATGGCATCACCGACTCGATGGATATGAGTTTGAGTAAGCTCTGGGAGTTGGTGATGGACAGGGAAGCCTGGTGTGCTACAGTCCATGGGGTCACAAAGAGTTGGAAACAACTGAGTGACTGAATGGAATAAAGTTGTTTAAAACAAAATTTTAAAATTTACTACAATTTGGGTCAAGAATGACTTGGTCTGGTTTGCTGCTTTAATATTATTATGTGAGTACAGAATCTGCCCCTTAACGATGTATGCATAGTTTTGATGAGTGAATAGAGTTAAACACTAAACATGCCAAACATCTGGTTCTAAAATTTCAGAGTGGGTCTAAAACAAATGATTTCCACGTTGAAGGACTTCAGTCAAAAATTAACCTTACATCCATATTTTAAGGATTTCTCTTTTCCTGATAAACATGAGCAGAGGAATTATTTGTCTCTTTCCTGGATTTGTTTTTTTTTTAAATTTCAATCTTTAGCAAATCCAGGAAGTAGTAGGTTATAGTGCTAAGTACCAGGAATAAGACTTGGATTCAGATCCTGGTCATTATTTACTGTGTCAACCTGGGCAAGTCAACTTCTTGGCTTCATTTTCTTTTTATTAATCCAAGTCTATTATTATTTTCTAAGTCACTATTTTCCTTCATTTCCTCTCCCAATTCACCTCTCTTTTTTTAGCATCACCTGTAGGTAGGCTCAAGTACTGAGTTTAGTGTCCTCTGGTTCTTCCCCCTGTTACTCAGAATGGGTGATTTTTTGCTTCTAATCTCTGGTTAGGGTTGCTTGTTAGCCAAAGTTTGCTTCTAATAGATAGTATCTAGAGCAATAGGTGGAGAATGTGATGGCACCCCACTCCAGTACTCTCACCTGGAAAATCTCATGGATGGAGGAGCCTGGTGGGCTGCAGTCCATGGGGTCATGAAGAGTTGGACACGACTGAGCAACTTCCCTTTCACTTTTCACTTTCATGCATTGGAGAAGGAAATGGCAGCCCACTCCAGTGTTCTTGCCTGGAGAATCCCAGGGATGGGGGAGCCTGGTGGGCTGCCATCTATGGGGTTGCACAGAGTTGGACACGACTGAAGCGACTTAGCAGCAGCAGCAGCAGCAGCAGAGCAATAGGACTGGCTGCCCTATGGAACATTTAAGATACTACAGGACATATTTTATAACACTAACGATTAAATCTCAGTTTCAGGCATAAGTTTGGGGGCAAGGATGGAGGAGTATCACATGATTTGGAGTTTGTGTGATCTCTTGAATTGCTGTGTGTTCCGCTACTATGCCTGCTATTTGACATGCCATAGTTCAAAGATAAAAGCTGGAAACTGCAGAGTTACCCCTCTTATTTTATAGTCACCTTTTCCCAGTTTCATAACAAGCCAGTACAAATGGGAGGGCTTTATCTGGTATTCTGAAATATACTTTTGAGCAGGATTAAAGATAAATTTCTATTAAAGACATATACACACTTTATGTCTTAATACTCCTGCTTTCTTTTCCCCCTTTAGCTGGCTAAATTAACATTAATCTCTTTTCAGCAAGTTGCATGAAGAAAAATTAGAAAACTTCATAAGCGTTTGATTTTTTTGTCTCACAAAGGAAAGGTAATGATAGCAAAGCTCCTCTTTTTACAGTAATCATATATTATGCTTCATTCATGCCTCTCAAGAAACTGATTTCAAGTTACATGAAATTTCATTCTTTATCTGGAAGAAACTTCTGGAAGACTTCAAGAATAAAATTTCATGCAACTTGAAATCGAAATCTTATTTTTCTTTATACCTTTATTTTCTTTCTTTGGTGAGGATAATAAAGTTACAAAGAACAATAAAATTTCCATATAATCTACTCATCAAAATGACTCAAATCATCAACACCAGAAAAGAAATGTTGTCTATTGAAACTTGATCTCTTCCTTACATACCCACTTCCTAGTTTTGGCTATTATAAACTCTGGAATGTTTGTCCCAATTCATTATTGTTACACTGTTACATGTTTCACATTATTCACCTTGTTTACAAAAGAAATACGTGTGTACATTCGCTTCATAGCTACATATTTTTTTAAGGTAAATTACATGGTTTCTGTGTTCACCACTAGTTTTTCATCAACTATGTCCTGTCTGAATTCTTAATTTCATCCATTTTTAGGCTGAATTTTGGCAGTATTCTTCTGGAGTCTTTGCAAGTTTAAAAAGTCTTAATGTTGTTTACATATATGAATTGCAACTTTAATGGATATAAGACTTTCAGATCTTAATATTTTCTTCTCAAAGCTAAATATTCATCTATTGGTATTATTTGGGGAATCTGTTTTATTGTTTATATCTCATGTTCTATTTGAAATGTCTGATTTTTTCCCCCTTGCTTATACTTAGTTTTCCTTTTTTAGCATTTGGATGTTTGGGCAAATCTTTTTTCTCTAGTTGGATCAAGTCATTAATTTTTCTAGGCTGTGTTTAGATGTCAGTTGTTTATTATTAAATTTTTCTGATAAAAAGAGTTCTTTCAACCCCAAATTTCTTTCTTCCTATTGGGAGATGGGATTCTGTTATAAGTGGATGTTATTTTCATATTATTTATCCTAATTTTTATTTTTAATATAAATTTATTTATTTTAATTGGAGGTTAATTACTTTACAATATTGTATTGGTTTTGCCATACATCAACATGAGTCCGCCACAGGTATACACGTGTTCCCCATCCTGAACCCCCCTCCCTCTTCCCTCCCTGTACCATCCCTCTGGGTCGTCCCAGTGCACCAGCCCCAAGCATCCAGTATCATGCATCGAACCTGGAGTGGCGATTCATTTCATTTATGGTATTATACATGTTTCAATGCCATTCTCCCAAATCATCCCACCCTATCCTAATTTTTAAAATGAAAAATAATTTTTATATTGTGTTCTTCCTATGTTCTATATTTTTATCATCTTCTCTCTGATGTTTCTATATCTTTATCCTTTTTCCTCTGAAACCTAAGTGATTATTTTCAAAACAATATTTATCAGAAATTCAATTTTCTACAACATAGATTGTATTTTTTAATTGACACTATTTTAATCTGCAATGACTTTACTCTTTAAAACTTTTCATTAGCTTGGCCAGCTATCATTTTATCTCAAGCCCTTGTTTTATTATTTTCTTTACATTGTACCATATTTTCTTAATTTTTAGAAGGGGGGCAAACCATTTTCTACCTAAAAATTTAATTCTTCTTCCTGAAGTAAATCTTCAGAAGTTTCTTCTTTATCTGGTCCTTTCATGCCATATTTATCTCCTTTCATGTTGGCAGAATCTCTTCAGAGACTTGGTGGTGGTGTTTTTCATGTTTTTGGTTCTCCATTCTTGAATGAGGACAAACTTGTCTGGTCTGGGTAGGTGGGCCAAAATTATCTGTGCTAATTCTTTTGGAGTTTTCTTCCTTTTTGAGGGGTTCTGATTAAGGTCTTTAAAAAAAAAGCAATCTGGATTTCTGAATGAAAATTAAGAAAAAAATTCTTTATATTACATCTCCAAACTTGGTCGTCTATAGTCACAGAGGAGCTGAGGGGGCATGGGGTACAGAGTCGGTTGCAGGAGGGCAGTTTTTCTTTCTTTGTTGGTGCCACTGTACTGTGGGCCAGCCTCCTGGCTCTCTCTTTCTCTTGGCCTAACCTGTACTCTAGATACAAAGTGCAGCTATGTCCTTCTGGATCTCCTTCATGGAGCCGTAGGCTTCTAGTTGAGAAGCAGCATTCTGATTGATACTAGGGATGCCTCTGTTTTTGAGTGTTCCTCCCAAGTCCAGGAGGATTGGCACGCTGACAAGAAGTTCAGTCTTGGGAAAGCACTGGCCTTGCTATTCTCTAGCACGACTACTTTTGATTGCTCTTCACATGCAAGCAGCCCTGGGTAAAATGGTCCCCATCTCTCCACAGTCCAGTAACACCTCTAGTTTTCCCCTCTTCAGGTTAGAAGATCCCTCTTGATTTCAAAAAGTGCCGTCCCCTGTTGGAGTCAACTCCTGACTCCGCTGAGAAGCTGGATTATGAAAATCTGTAATAGCCCCAAAGCATCTGTTGGGCATAGCTGTCATTTTCTCTCAAAGCTCTGTTCCTGGAGACACAGAGTGTTCCTAATCCCTGGTTGTCAGAGGTCCCTACAGAAACAATGCATGATTGTCCAGTGGGTTCCAAGATTCCACCAAGCCCTCCAAAGTATGACTTTCTGCAATATTCTGCCAGGGCTTCCATCCCAGGGTTTCTTTTACTTACTCTCTGTAATGTTACTCCATTCTCTTGGAAGAAGATTTGTGAGTCAGTCTTTGATGTTCCAAATCCACTATATCAAACCAAAATTCCTCAAATTTTGTGGTTAGGGGTTGTCACGGCTCCTTAGTTCCAATTCCAGTGACAGTTTTTCACTTTAAAGATTTTCCTTTGGTCTTTTTTGGTTAGAAGCTTCCTTATATTATAATCTTGTTTGGGGTTATAAATTTCCTCATATTATGGTCTTTAAAGAATTCCTGCATTCTTCCAGTGAAGTTTCTAAGATGTTTACTTCATCCAAAGAATTCAGTGCTGTATTTACCAGCTTTATTTAATTTGAGAATTGAAAGCCTGTTGCATCAGTAATGTAAGTCAGAAGCAACAACTATGGTTGTCTCTTCTGTTTTAGAGATGAAATGTCTATAGTCTAGAGAGTAAGATCAGTTGACTGTGCTTTGTAGTGACCTGGCCAACATTCAAGCCAAATGTCCTGATGCATCTTCCACTCCTCTGTTTTTTTTTTTTTTTTTTTAAACTTTTTCACTATGATCTTGCCTGATAGTCTTTGGCTAAGATCAAAGAGGTATATATTCTTGTTGGATCAATTAGGAAAATACCTATTTTGGCAATATATTAGTGAGTATCTTATTCAGAAGGTTTTAAAAACATATAATAAATTAAAAACTTTGATTATATTAAGAGCATGATGGTCTAATATGAACAGAATATGATAGTAAGAACTAAATGGCCTGATGAAGTTTGTACTTTGCTGTCAACTGCTGACTGGTCATGGACTACTCATTACCAAAGGTGGATTTTCTAGACAGCAGTATTCATGTAGAGCAAATTAACTCAGGCTTGATTTCCACATCTGGTGCTACTTAGCTGCCTCCCCTCAGGCTTCTTTACCAGGTGTTCCGTCATGAAAGCTGAATCTACAGCCATCCAAAGGCACCCTGTGCTTGCAGCCATAAATGGAATTTTCTTTCCGGAGACATCTGCTCGTCTGTCATGCTCCCTGTCCTTGTGTGAAATTTCTGTGCCTGATGCTTGTCTGTGGGTTTGTTGAGGTACTGCACTGTAATTCACACCTACTTGCTGAGAAAATATTCTGAGATGATATATTTCATAATTATCTTGTTTAATCTTGCAGCATTTGGCCATGATGGGTACTCTTTCTTTCTTAAAACTCAACTCTTCCAGAGAATTCCCTGGCAGTCCAGGGCTTAGGACTTGGCACTTTCACTTCAGGAACCTGGGTTTGTTCTCTGATCAGGGAAATGAGGTCCCCAAATCCATGTGGTATGGCCAAACATGCATAGACAAAAACAAAACCCCACAGAACCCCCAAACTCCACTTGTTTGATATTCCTGATATCTTTCAGGTCAGAGAAGAGCACAGAATTCTGGAATCATCTACCAGGGTTCATTTCTCCATCAGTTAGTTTTTCTTAAATAATGCTGGGTAACACACAACCACACAGTCTTGATGAATTGCAACAATAAGCATTTGTTTCTCATATTAGCTGGGATGGCTCTGAGGCTCTCAGATGATTCAGTCCTATGTCTATGCATCAGCTGGGGGTCTGCTGATCTAGACTAGGTTTGCTAGGTGAGGGTACCTCAAGCTGCTGCTCTAGCCAGCGTCAGATAAAACTCAGGTAAGCTCCTTGTATAATCATTCTTAGAAGCAAGCTAAGGAAACCTGCAGGCTGGGAGTGACGCTGGAAACCCAAAAGAGCAAGTGAAACCATGGCCTACCTCTGAGGTTCTAGGTTGGAACAGGTATACTCTCATCTCTGCCCATTGTCCTTTGACTATAAAACACAAATGACTGAGTCCAAGGGTGAGGGGTAGGGGGTCCACCCTGACTCCAGAAGGAGGGGCCACAAAGTCACATGACAAAAGGTGTAGACACAGGGCATCACGCAGGAGTGGGGTCCGTGGTTTAATCTGCTACAGAATTCCAACAGGATTGTTCCCAGTGCTGTGACTGAGGCACATTCCTTACTCTTCTCTAAATTTTGTCTATACTTTCGAGATAATAATACTAATAATCTCTACCACATGAGGTTGTTTTGGTGATTAGGATTAAAAAGTGCATGTGAAAAGATTAACATATGTTCTAGCACATAGAAATGCCAGTAGATGGTAGCAGATGGTGGTGGTGGCATTATTCCCGGTTCTCTTCCCACCTCTCTGAACGCATCCTCTGCAGGCTACTCTTCCCTGGCCTGATCCTCACATATCTGTACTTCCCAAGATTTCAGCTCAAGATCTCTTGTCTTCTCACATGTACGGCTGGGTGATATCTTTTATATCCATAGTTGTCCGTAGCACAAAGCCATGTTGATTATTTATCTCAAATCTCTTCCCCAGACCTCTGTGGAAGTCCTTGGGGCATATGCCTGTGTTCTCTCTTCCCTCCTGGTTTTCATTTTCCGACGATTGTACTTTTCCTGCAGTTAGAGCAGTGCCTTGTGTCCCCAACAACCTGTGTTTAAAGTAGATAGAATCAAATGGAAGAGACGTCAGGGGCATAAATGAGTCTGAGCAACTGGTCCCCTCATTTGCCTGCTAGTGACAGGAATAAACACAATCACTCTTCAGATTCACCCAGCCAGTTTATTTATCCTCCTAATCCACAGGAAGGCTAGCTTTTTTCATTAGGACTGAACTAAAAATGCTGTCTGCCATATCAGTTAAAAGAAGGAGGCTGCAGCCAACAGGTCACACAGTCACACCCCTATGGTGCATCCTGAGGGGACCCAGGATGAGCGGCACAGGATGCTGGCCCCAGATAATGAGGTGCATGTCAAAGGAGTGATTTTAATGAGCCCAGACTCTTGCACCTTCCTATACATAGAAACATGCTAAATTCCTTAACTTGAGATATCTGGTTTTCTTTAATTAACAGTAAACTTTTGATATTCTGTCAATCCTGGTCTTTGTTACAAAAACTCCTGTATATCTTGGCTGTCCCCCGTGCCTCTTTGGAGTTGTCCTTCAGAGTTATCTGAGATACTGCATCTCAGGTTTAAGTCCTGAGTTTTGTCTGCCAAGTAAAACATAACACTCAACTTTAAGATTGTGCGTTATTTTTTTTTTTCAGTTGATAGGACTGATGAAAATTCCTCTTAAAATGCAAACATGGCAAGAAGGAGGAGTAAGACAGAAGCCCATTTTACCCGCACAAGTCATCACTGAAGACTGGTGTACCTGGCTAGCTTAGTTAAGTGATCAGACCAAGGGGTAAAGGACAGGTCTGGTGTATTTTGACAAGAGAGGTGGAGCCTGAGAGACTGGGAAGACTGGGATGCAGGCAGCTATGTGAGTGAGTAGTTGCTGGGAACAGTCAGGAATGGAAGAGCTAAGGGCTCAAATAAGCAAATACATATAATTAATTATAATATATAATTTCAGGGATTTCCCTGATAGTCCAACAGTTAAGACTCCATGGTTCCACTGCAGGGGGCTTTCAGCTGTTCACACACACACACAAAATAAATAAATAAATAAGAAGAGGGCTAAAACTGAAGCTGAGAGAAGCATTAAGGGATTAAAAAAGGCATTGTTTGTAGAGTCTAAGGAAAAAGGAAATATTTGTTAAAAATTAAAATGAAAACTGATATAGCACAGTCCTAGTTCAGGAATACTTCATGACAAAAATAGAGGCAAGAGAGGGCTGGAAGAGTATAGAAGTTCTTCCAAAGTGTGCCTGTGTGAACCCAAGTTTCCTTTCGACAATTGTCTGTGTCTAATGACAAAACTGTAACATGATGTTCTGTCCTTCTAGCGGAGGTTGATGCTGCCTGCCTCAACTAAGCAGATGGCCCACATGATTGTTGACACAGGTATTTCTTTCTACTCATCAGGTCTGGAAGAGCATTTAGCAGATGTCTTCCATCAGTGTGCTCTGTAGAATTTCATCTTATAACCTATTGAAAGAGGAAAAAGGAAATTTCTTCAAAAAAGACACATGGGCACTATCTTTATAACCTAGGGATGGTGGTGTTTTAGCTACTAAGGCATGTCTGACTCTTGTAACCCCATGGGCTGTAGCCTGCCAGGCTCCTCTGTCCCTGGGATTTCCCAGGCAAGAATACTAGAGTGTGTTGCCATTTCCTTCTCCAGGGGATCTTCCCGACCCAGGGATTGAACCTGGGTCTCCTGCACTGCAGGTGGATTCTTTACCAACCTAGCCACCAGGGAAGCCACATAATCTCAGGATAAGACAGAAAATATTTAAAAATATAGAAATCACAAGCCATAGATGAAAAGAATAATGATTGACTCCATTAAAATTAGTAACATTTGTAAAATAAAAGAATCACACAACTCACTGTGAATTTTATTATTAGCTTTGGCAGAAGACAGCATTGTAAAACATTGCTCTACAAAAATATCTTGGTGTCTTGAATTTACAGACAAACTTGGATTTGAGTCAATACAAACTTGAATTACTATGTTGATAATATATCTTTACATTTATGAACACAATACAGCTTTTCATTTATATAGGTATCTGTTTGTTTTTTATTTTTTAATTTTTATTTTTACTTTATTTTACTTTACAATACCGTATTGGTTTTGCCATACATTGACATGAATCCACCATGGGTGTATATTAGCTCCCAATCCTGAATCCCCCTCCCACCTCCCACCCCATATCATCTCTCTGGATCATCCCGGTGCACCAGCCCCAAGCATCCTGTATCCTGTATCGAACATAGGCTTGTGCTTCGTTCTTACATGATAGTATACACGTTTCAATGCCATTCTCCCAAATCATCTCACCCCCTCCCTCTCCCACAGAGTCCAAAAGTCCGTTCTATACATCTGTGTCTCTTTTGCTGTCTCACATACAGGGTCATCATTGCCATTTTTCTAAATTCCATATATATGTGTCAGTATACTGTATTGGTGTTTTTCTTTCTGGCTTACTTCACTCTGTATAAAGTTTTATATATTTTTCATAAGCTCTTATATCTTTTATTAAATTTATTTATTCCTAGGCATAAAATAACTTTTGTTATTACTGTAAATATTTTAAAATGTATTTTCTAATTGTTATTGGTAAATAGGAATTAAAAATTATGTACTGTATCAGTTCAGTTCAGTTCAATCGCTCAGTCGTGTCCGACTCTTTGCGACCCCATGAATCGCAGCACGCCAGGCCTCC
>SJYT01020621.1:35176-107051 GCA_006410635.1 Cephalophus harveyi | reverse complement strand
CTCTCTGGTCCAAGGTCACTCGTTGTGACCCCATGGACTGGAGCCTACCCGGCTCCTCTGTCCTTGGAATTTTCCAGGCAGGAACACTGGAGTGAGTTGCCACTTTCTTCTCCCGGTATCTTCCCAACCCAGGGATTGGACCCCAGGCCTCCTGTATTGTAGGCAGATTCTTTATCACCTGAGCCACCGGGGCCGCCCTGTGGTAAAACCCCGGGGCAGGTGACACCGAGAGGCTCGGGTGCAGACGGTCCTGGGAGGAGGGTTGCCTGGGAAGGCCTGGGATTGCAGGCACCAGGAACTTTCCCCCAAACTGCCAAGGAAGTGGCGCGAGGCTGCGAAGAAAAGGTATTGATGAAAATGATGCACAACCGGCACTCACGTCTTTACAGCAGACCCTCGCAGCGGCTGGGAAGCCAGCGCACAGCCGTGGGGCGCTCTCATGGGAGCCGCGTTTGTCACGGCTGCCACCACGCTGACAGTGACAGGTGAGGGGTGAGCGGTGAGGCCGGGGGCCGCTCCTCCCCCGGACACGGAGGCCTGGCGCGCCGCAGTCCGTGGGGTCGCAAAGAGTCAGATGCAACCGAGCGACTGAACTGAACCTCCCCGGGAGCCACACAGCACGGCTGTTGCTCCCTGTTGCCATCTGTAGGGGGTGGGCTTGTTGCCCCCAGAAGGAGACGTCTCATCCTGCGCCCTGGAGTCTGCGGGCAGGACCTTGCTGGAAAATAGGCTCTGTCTAAGGGTGTAGCAATGAGCTCACCCTGGGTTATCCAGGGGAGCCCCAGGTCCAAAGGGACAGACGAGAGACAGGGGGATGGCCTGGGGTGATGTGGCCACACCCAGGAAGCCAAGGATTCCTACGCTCCAGAGGCCAAGGATGAGGTCTGGAGCCCAGGCCTCGATCTAGACCTCCTGCCTGAAGGCCGGGAGATCCTGCGGTGATTAGTTACAGCAGCCCTAGGAACTCCTCTGTCAGCCTCGAGGGATAGCCCTGTGGACACTCCGGACTTTTCTAGAGCCCGCCCATCACCTGGAGAGCCGGCACACTCCCCTCCCCCGGCCCGGCCCTCGCCCTGAGCCTGAGCAGTAATATGACGCTTCTGCACATGAGGAAGTTGGCACTGATGTGCGCTCTTGTGTTTTTATTCCCAGACGTGAAATCACATGTCTTAGGGTCTTTCACAGTAAAGCTCATCCACGACACGGCCTTAGAGAAGCGGGAGCGGAATTTGACCCTGACACCACCTTGGAGCTGCTTGCAGCCAGCCCCCGCCGCCGACCCGCTGAGGCTGGGGTCGTGGGCCCTGCTACCGATGAGGACACGGAGGCAGCCAGCGCCGTGCCCGGCCTGGCCCTCAGCTGCTCCGCCCCGACAGGGGAGCCAGGAAGCCTCCGTGCTGGCAGCCCGCCGGGTCCTGGGAGCCCCTGGGCGTGTCCCCTGCCTGGGGTGCCCCTCGGCCCGCCCAGCCCACAGGCGTGCCTGCCACGCACACACGGGGCTTCCTCCGGAGGCCACGTGGACTGCACCCCACCTTGCGGTTCCCCCCGACCCCATGGCGCCCCTCAGGGCCACAGTGCCGAGCTGTGCCGGCCAAGGGCCTGTGACCAGGGGTACAATTTGCATGGACGACCCAGGGCAGAAGCAGAGAGGCCCAGCCACGTACTCGCATCCAAGCGACGCTTGCAGAAAAGCTCGGGAAATAAAGTCATCACGCGGAGGCTGACAGGCAGCTCCCGCACGCGGCCTGCGCTAGCTGCCAGAGCACCAGGCGGGCACACGGCCTGTGCCAGCTGCCCTGCTGTGCGCTCACGGCGGACAGCGCCTGCCCGAGCCAGCGCTCCCGCTCGCCGCGTGCTTTTCCTGCGGCCAGCAGGCTCGCCCCTGCCCTGCGCACGCTGCCACCTTCCCTGGGCTTCTGCTCAGCCGGGATCCCCGGCGGCAGACTCCAGGGACCAGAAATCGGGGGCGAGTCATTAAGAGGGGGCTCCCCGGCTGGCACCATGGACACTGGCTAGCGGGCCCCAAGCAGCACTGGGTGGCCAGCCCTGGACTCCCGCACTGGGCTCAGCAGGCCCCTTCGGCCAGCCCCTCTGGGGCGCCTGGCGATGGCCCTGGGGGGTGAACGGGCTCCAGGAAGGCGTCGCTGTTTGTGAGGGACATGGGCAAATGCGCCTCCTCCGAGTCCTTCGAGCACGTGAGCTTGGTGTTGTCCGTCTTTGTGGACCACTTTTTCCACCCCTTGTGGATTTTGCACACTTCCTGGCGTGTCGCTTCCGCGGCCAGCACGTAGATGATGGGGTCAGCCACGCTGTTCACGGTGGCCAGGCTCAGGAACACCACGGAGGCCGTGTACAGGCGGATTTCAAAGGTGCACACATCGTCTTCGGCCCCTCTGTAGTAGGAAAAGGCCACGGCTTTGATCAGGAGCACCAGGTGATAGGGGGCGAAGCAGACCAGGAAGACGGCCACAACCGCGATGGCCAGGAGCCTCACCTTGGCCTTCTGGGCGGCGCTCAGGCTGGTGCTCAGCTGGACGGTCCTGAAGATGCGCTGGTTGGTGACGGCGATGATGGAGAGCGGGACGGCAAAGCCCGCCGCGAAGCGCGTGTAGTAGTACCCGGCCACCCTGCGGTCCATCGGCAGCGTCTCGAAGCAGGTGTCCTTGTGTTCCATCTTGAACACCGGGGAGTGGACGAGCCCCACGAGGAGGAAGACTGCTGCGGAGACGAGGATGGCGGTCTTCTGGTGGCGGCGGCCCCGCGTCTCCAGCGCGTACACCACCGCCAGGAAGCGGTCGCAGGAGATGCAGCACAGGAAGAGGATGCTGATGTAGAGGTTGCAGAAGAAGATGTAGGCGGCCAGCTTGCAGGCCCAGGGGCTGAGTGGCCAGCGGTGCCCGTGCTGGATGTAGATGACCCAGAGCGGCAGGGTGCTGACGTAGAGCAGCTCGCAGAGCGCCAGGCAGAAGAGGTAGACGGCCAGCACGTGGCCCTGGCGCGCCTGCAGCAGCGTGAGCCACGCCGTCAGGCAGTTGGCCGGCAGGCCCAGCACGCACACGCCACTGTACACGGTCACCAGGAACACCCTGCTGTCGTTGAAGGGCACGTTGCACGTGTGGGGAGACTCGCCCGTCGACAGGGTCCCCAGTGCAGGGGCAGTCTCCAGCGTGGCGTTTCCTGCGGGGCACAGAAAGCATGAGGGCAGGCGTGGCTGGGGACCACGTGGATCCGATCACCTGGAGCGGCCCCCGAGCACGCGGAGGCTTGCAGGGAGGGCCCGCTCCCACAGCACAGGGCCCGCAGCCCCTCCCACAGACCGGCTTTCTCTCTGTCTCGCGGTTGTGCGCTTATATCTAGTGGGGTGTCACCCAGGGGCGTTTCTTGAGTGGAGGGGGCCGTCCTCCCGGGGGAAGCGCTGACCTTTGGAGTCCCTGGGCAGGTGTCCTGACTCAGAACCCACACCCACCCTCCGTGGGTGGGTCCACGTCCCCTCGGGAAACAGACGGGCAGAATCCGTCGCGGAATATAAAACCAGCCCCGACAGCTTGGGCCTGGCCCTGCCCTCCGTTGACCCAGGCACGTGGGGTAGTCGCCGCTGTCTGTCATCGCATGACGTCCCAGCCCACAGCAGGTGCAGGGACCTGGAGACGCCAGGACGCCCAGCACCCACACCCGCCCCCCGCTTTCCTCCACCCTGTTGGCTCAGCCGCGCTCTCACACCATCCTTTGGAGGTGTCCCCCGGGATCTGCGGGGCTCGCGCTGGGACCGTGCCGAGGCTGGCGGGTGGGCACAGGGAGCAGACGCCCCCCTGGGCTTTGGGGTCCCTGTTGGGAGCAGGAAGAACCTGAGCCTGGCCTCTGGAGGTGCTGTCCATGTAGAGGCCTGCTTCTCCAAGAGTGGACAGCGGAGACGGAGCAGCCCCTTGAGGTCAGCGGGAGTCTCTGGCAAGGGTGGCCCCGGTTCCCAGCCAAGGGGCTGGACAGTGGGCCGCACGGGGCGGGGCGGCCCCAGTGATGGTGCGGAACTTCGCTCTCGCTTCTGTAGCCTGGTGACCCCTGAAGCGTGAAGGCTCTTTGATTACTTATAGTTGAGGTTGAAGACCCCTGGGCCCTTCCACAGGCCTTTCCAACGGCCAAAGAAACCTCACCGCATCCCAAAGCTGGCGTGACCGTGGGCGTCTCGCCGTGGCTGGCTGTGAAGGCGGGAGGAGAGCCATGCTTCCCTGGCGGCTCAGTGGCGAAGAACCCGCCCGCAGCGCAGGAGATGAAGGAGACCCAGATTTGATCCCTGGGTCGGGAAGATCCCCTCGAGGAGGAAATGGCAACCCTCTCCAGTATTCTTGCCTGGAGAATCCCATGGACAGAGGAGCCTGGCAGGCTACAGTCCATGGGGTTGCAAAGAGTCAGACACGCCTGTGTGACTGAGCAGGGGCACGTGGTGAGGGCGCGCGGCGAGCAGTGAAGCGGTGAAGGAGGCTGAAGGCCCATTGAGAAGGGCCGCACGGCTGGCCCGGGGCAGTGGAGGCGACGGCCCCACAGTGTGACCCCAAAGTCCGACTGCGCCCTCCTCCGTTTCCCCCTGTTCTTAAAATTCTAGCAAGATATACATGAGATAGAAGCGACGATCTTAACGCTCCACGCGCCCACTTCTGTGACTCGAAGCGCCTTCACACTGTTGTCCCATGGACAGAGGAGCCTGGCAGGCTACAGTCCATGGGGTTGCAAAGAGTCAGACACGCCTGTGTGACTGAGCAGGGGCACGTGGTGAGGGCGCGCGGCGAGCAGTGAAGCGGTGAAGGAGGCTGAAGGCCCATTGAGAAGGGCCGCACGGCTGGCCCGGGGCAGTGGAGGCGACGGCCCCACAGTGTGACCCCAAAGTCCGACTGCGCCCTCCTCCGTTTCCCCCTGTTCTTAAAATTCTAGCAAGATATACATGAGATAGAAGCGACGATCTTAACGCTCCACGCGCCCACTTCTGTGACTCGAAGCGCCTTCACACTGTTGTACGGCCTCACCACGTCCGTCTCCAGAACTTTCTCGTCTTGCAAAACGGAAACTCTGTCCTCGTTTAACTCCCAGCCCCTGCTAGGAGTGCATGGGAAAGCATGTGGCCTTGGACGTCCCCGGTGGTCCAGTGTTGAGAGTCCGCCGGCCCATGCGGGGGACACGGCCTCGGTCCCGGGTCTGGGAAGACGGCGTGTGCGGCTGAGCAGCGAGGCCCGGGGGCCACGCCTACCGAGCCCACGCTGGAGCCTGTGCCCCACAACCGAAGGAGCCCACGCACGGCAACGAAGACCCAGCAGCCAAGATGAGCGACAAGTGAGACCCCAGGGAGCTCGCAGCACGGGACTGGGCGCCGTGTCCTCAGAGCCCGGGGCCGGAGCGCCCGCCCTCCCCAGGGCAGCTCAGAGGCGCTGTGCGGCTGGGCTGCAGGCGCGCCTCCACTCCCCGGCCAGGGACCCGCTGCTGTGGCCGCGGGTGTGCGATGCCTTCTCCACACCTGCCTTTACCTCCTTTGAGCCTCCTTGAGCCGGCTCGTGTGATGAGGCCCTCGGTAGCTTTCTGAGGACCCTCCAGATGGTTTCCACAGCAGCTGCTCCATTTGCCGTCTCCGCGTCCTCAGCCACGCTTGGTCTTCCGGTTTTGGCGGCGGCCATCCGGACGGACGTGACTCGGCCCCTTCTCTGGGGCCCCGCCCCCCACCCTAACCCCCTGGGACGTGGGTTTCAGTCCATGTGCAGATGAGGGTGCGGCCAAGTCACCAGACCCAGGCATCAGTTCCCCACACGAGAGCTGGCGGCACCCAGCATGGGGGCGGGAGGCGCGTGGGGAGCAGCCGGCGGGAGGGCACTTCTTGGGCAGGAAGCAGCTGACACCTGTCTTGGCCCAAGCTGGCCCGGCCTGGACCGACTGTCCCCTCTGGTCGGACAAGTCCTCCACGAGACGGCAGCCCACCACCTGGACTGCAGCATCGCCCTGGGTCCATCCCAGTGCCAACCCTGTCTTCCCACCCCTTCGGGGGCAGGGTGTGAGGGGTCCCGAAGCCCAGGTGGAGGCTCAGGTGAGGCCTGTGGGCTCCTTCCTGCTCCCGGGTCCCCCACCAACCGCCCGCCCTCGAGGGTGCCCCTGGACTCAGCGTGGTTCAGTCACGTGCCGCCTGCTGGGGCCACGTGGGCAGCACGTGGGGTCCCGTCTTCACCTGCCCACGCCGCATCCCCGCCCCCAGCCATCTGGCGACCACACCTGGGCACACGGGCGAGAGCGCGCCCCTGCCCCCGGGGTCACTCAGAGGACCTGAACTCCTGGGAAAGAGCCTTCTGGGCTGGGCAGACAAGCCCCGGGAGACAGAGGCAGGCTCTGCGGGGCCGGGCCCCTCACAGGGTGGGCGCCTCTGGCCTTACTGCCTCCGGGTGAGTTTTTATTTTGAGAAGTCTCCTTTTGCATGCTAATTTTCGAAGCAATTATCGCTGTTATGAGACCAGGTACGTTGTAGAAAAATTCCCACAGGCTCCCTCCTAAAGGTTCCGGGTCAAAGGAGGCCTGAGTGGGGCTCTCACCTGGCATGTCCGCAGGCTCTGGGCTCAGGGCCGGTTGGCAGTGCCCGTCACACGGCAGAGATGGGGCGGTGGAGACATTCGCTCCCAGAGTGTAAAGTGACCTGGAGCGAGAGTGGGCAGAAATTGCTTTAGGGAAATCAGATTAAATCATAAACCGAGCTGTTTGACAAATGGTTGCGGAGCGTTTGTTCCATGCCAAGTCTTGTATTTTGGCCTTCCCTAGTAGCTCAGATGGTAAAGCATCCGCCTGGAATGCAAGAGACCTGGGTTCAATCCCTGGGTGGGGAAGACTCCCTGCAGAAGGAAATGGCAGCCCATTCTAGCATTCTTGCCTAGAGAATCCCATGGACAGAGGAGCCTGGTGGGTCACAGTCCATGGGGCAGCAATGGGTCAGACACGCCTGAGCGATGGAACACACAGGTCTTGTGTTTATCCTGTGGGATACAACAGCAGAGTCCTAACATAGAGAGAACTCCCACAAATCAACGAAAATAAGTGTCAAAGCTGACCGTTCACAAAAGTGAGAACGCCTCAACGGGAAGAACACTCAGCTCCGCTCGTACGGTCAAAAAGGCGAATGTAAAACAAGCAAACGCCGATCTGTTTCCTGCCCGCGAGGCCGGCACAGACAAAGAATTTCACCTCCTGGTGCTGGCGAGTGAGTGTGGAAGTGGGCTCCTCCACGCAGGGACAGGGGCATACGTGGGCACAGAGGCTTTCCAGCGCAGTCTGGCAACGCGCCTCAAGCGTCTTCCATGTGCTTAACTTTGGACAGGGTGAAATCCTTTCCAGTTCTCCTGATGAAGCAGCTCCCTGAGATTCCGAGTGCATGGGCTGCACCCCTGTGAGGGGACTGGGACCCCAGCCCAGGGCAGGGACGGGCAGGCTCCACCCAGGGTGCTGGCCGAAGCGGCGGCATCCCGGCCCCCACCCCTGCTTCCTTCCTGAGCCAGAGAGCCCGAGCACAGGCCCCATCCTGGCAGCCAGAGAAGGTCCGAGGGAGGGTCTTCCCCGCCGGCCTGGAGCCCAGCCCCCACCCCCGGGGAGCCGGCGGCTGAAGGCGCGCCCCCCACCCCGCGCCGGGAGGGGTTGTCTGTGATGCCAGCAGGCGAGCTAACCAGAAATAACAGGAAACCAAGCTGTTTCCCTGAAACTGCGTAAAGTTCATCAGCTCAGAAAGAGTTTATAAGCAAGACCTCGGAAATGCAGACAAAGGCGAGACGCAGGAGAGTCGAGAAACACCGTCAACATTCTGAAACTGACGCCCCGCTGACTGGGG
The DNA here is from genome assembly GCA_006410635.1 of Cephalophus harveyi. NCBI lineage: Eukaryota > Metazoa > Chordata > Mammalia > Artiodactyla > Bovidae > Cephalophus > Cephalophus harveyi. The sequence continues at coordinate 99,214 of SJYT01020621.1, read as the reverse complement.
GGTGTGGGTCTGGGGGTCCCCGGGTCTCCCCATCCATCCCCTCACTCACCACCGTGCTCAGCCAATGAAGGGGGGCTGAGCCCAACAAAGGGGGCTCCGGGAAGGTGGGTGTCCACCCAGGGTGGTCCACGTGAGCTGCAGTTGTGGGGGGGGTGGGGTGCCAGCCCACCTTGGAGCCGTCAGGACGCCCCTGAACCACATGAGCCCGGGAGGAGACCCCCAGCCCCGCCCTGGGTGAGGGCCAGGCCCTTTGCAAGAACTGAGATTTGGGAAAGCTGGGGGGTGGTCCCTCCCCAAGGGCAGCCCCGCCAGCTCCTCCCTGAACACGGCTGGGAGCAGAGGTGGACCACTGTCTCTAGAAATCACTTCTGCAAAAGCCGGAGGAAGTGGCCCAACTGATGGTGTGCGTCCCCCAGCGGGGGCGAGGCCTGCGGGCAGAGGTCTGTACCGAGAGCGCAGACGGGCCGAGGCCGGGGGGCATCTGGGCCCTGCCTGGCGCCCCCACCCCGCCCTCCTGTGCAGACAGCACGGACTCTGGGTCTGGAGCGGCGGCCGCGACTGTCAGCTGTGCCCGTCTGCCTGGACTGGCAGGTGAGGGGGGTGCCGTGTTGGGAGGAGTGGGGCGGGGGCGGGAACGCTGCACAAGGCCCGGGCCAGGGTGGCCAGCGCTGGGACGGCCCTACCCCCACGGCGCAGCCCTGCCCTGCCCAGGCCCAGGGGGTTCCTGCCTCTCCGCCCACCTCCGGGCTGTTTGCCCCGCAGAGCCTGGCCCGTCCCTGGGCTCGTCCGGGCTGTTCCACCCCCCCATGCACACTTGGCTTCCGGTCTCCGCCCCTGGCTTCTCCGGGGTCTCTGGACCCGGTGGCCTGGCTGCCTCCTGCTTCCTCCCGTGTCCTCAGTCCTGTGCGTCTGCCCCACCCCAGGAGCTGAGCGACCTGGGAGGGGGCCGTGTGTCCACTCCACCTCAGCATGTCCCAGGTTGTCCCCAGTTGGCAGCCAGGACACCGCCCAGCCCGCCCAGGGGGCGGTGGACTGTCCCCCCCCAGCATCCGATCCCCGCCAGCCCCAGAGGGCCCTGGCCCCTCCCCACCCACGGCTGGGGCTCTTGAGGGTGGGGATCGGGAGGCCTGGGTTCCCCCTTGTTCTCCCAGAGTCAGGCGCTTAGAGGGACACACCCACCAGATGTGTATGGCTGTGGGGTGGGTGGCCTGGGTCAGCCTGAGGCTCCTGCTCTTGGGTTCCAGCAGCTGTGGACGCCAGCCCCATCCCTGCCAGCCCTGGGCACCACCCCGGCAGCTGCACATCCTGGAAGGGCCCACAGAACCCCCGGGACGGAGAGACACGACCGGGAGTGACCTGGCCCGCAGAGCTATCCCCGGACGCACCATGGCCCATGGGTGCCATGCGTCCCTCCCTTTATTGGGAACACAAGTTGAAAGGTTTAACTCTGGAGCTTTCTCAACAGGCACCACCAAAGCGCCAAGGACCAGCCCGCCCACGGGCCTCACCTCCCGGTTCCCGTCACACATCATGGAAGCCGGTCGTGTCGGCTGATGGCCTGTCCTGTGGCCGCCCTGCAGCGTCTCTGCCCACTTTGCACCTTCGCCCCTCTTGCCTCAGCTGGAACTTTCAGGTATTTCCATCTCCTACCCCTGCCTCATCACGCCAGCGCGCTGACTTCATTTCTGTCTGCCCGCAGCTTACACTTCAGGGCGGGACCTCCCAACCTGCGCCCCGAGCTCGGCGAGCTCACCGCTCTCAGCAAGCGGCCCCGCCTCTCCAGCCCCGGTGTCCATCTTCACCGCTCCCCTTTAGGAAGCCTTGCACCCGCATCTCCCCGATAGCTAGTGAGGTTGGACAGCCCCTCCTTGTTCCATGGTCCCCGCAGGCGTCTATGTCCCCCCACTCTGCCGGAGGGTCCCCTAGAATGTCACCCTGTCGCCGCTCAGGCGGGGATGGCGGGAAGCACCCGGTCCTCAGCAGCCAAGGCTCCGGGCCTCTGTTCCCGGCAGACACCCTGGGACCCTGCACTGTGCCCAGCGCTGGACCCCGTCCCAAGGGGCCAGCCAGCCGCCCGGCCAGCAGGGCGCCCTGTCCTGTGGTCCCTCCTCACACCCACACGCCCGCGGCCCCACCAGCTCCAGGAGGCCAGGGCGGCAGGGCCTTCTTCCCCCCTGCCAGCACCCCCAGAGCGGCAGCAAGCACGTGTCCTCTGCAGGGCGGAGGGCCTCCCCACAGCGGAGCCAGGCCCCCGCACCTGCTTCCCAGGCTCCCTCCCAGGCCCCCTGGTGCCCTGGGGTCTCTCTCAGTGAAGGACCCCAGTTAAGACCCTCCTCCGAGGCCCACGTTCATGCCGAGGAGCCACTTCTGCTTTCAGCCCGCGACCCAACGCTCCCGCGGGAGCCCAGGACTCACCCGGGCCACAGCCTCGCGCCCCTCTCCGCAGGCGTGGCTGAGCACTTTCAGGAAGTAGCGCAGTGTCTCTAGAGCTCCCCGAAACCGCAAACAGCAAGATCGGGGCGGGCCAACCAGCCGGGGCGTCTTCCCGCCGGCGGTGAGACGGTGGCCTCGTCACTTTCCTGAAAACGGATCCAGGCCCGCTTCTGCTCGCGCTTCTGGCAACACCCAGAGCTGCTTTCACTCAGGACTTCCCTGGCAACTGGGCCAGACGTGGGGCCAGCTGGCCTGAGCTACTGGGCCCAGACAGCATCGCTGCACCCCCGGGCGGGGACCCCCAGGAGCCCCTGCGCTCAGGCCTCGAGAGCCTCCCCGGCTGGTGGGCGCAGAGCAGGGCTGCCAGGCCTCGCCCCCGGGCACTCGAGGGGCACGGGGAGCTGGGCTGCCTCCAGGCACTGCCCCACGGGCCCAGGACAGCACCCAGCCCCAGCCCCCGGCCCGGTCCCATCCTGGGGAGGGCCCTGCAGGAAAGGCCTGCGTGCCCTGTGCTGGGCCCTGGGCCTCGGCGCTGTCCCTGAGCCCCCGGACCCCCAGAGCCGAGCCCAGCCAGGCCGGGGGGCGCCCGCGGGTGAGTTTCTCTTGAGGGGTCCATGGGATCCCCCAGGAAGCCAGGGTCCACTCGGGAAGGCAGGGCTTGCAGGACCCCAGCCTGACACACACGCCAGTGTCCTCAGAAGACAGCGAGCCGCAGGCCACCCACCCCTCACTGGGCACCCTGGGCTGGATCTGGGCTTTGAGGCGAGGCCCCGGGGGCCCTGCCTGCACCACCCGCTGCGGTCCCAGCTCTCCAGCCCAGCTCAGGGCTGGGCCCCCTAACCTCTGTGGGCCGCCTGTCCCCAGCAGCAAGGCGGCAGGTGGGACCAAGGCCCCTGCCCAGCGTGTCCAGGGCTGGGGCCCCAGGAGGGCAGGCGCCCACTTGGCACTTTTCCTCAGACGTTGACTTGCGGTTGGAGGCTGGCTCCCTCTCAGCAACCTCCCCACCCAGAGTGGTCTCTCAGGGGGGGTCCCAGAGTGCCTGGAGAGCCAGATGTGGGGAGCCTGCGAATCTGAGCATAGGACTCACCTCAGCCCCCCAACAGCTGCCTGGGGCGATGGCCTCGACCACGGGCCACTGCCAAGGGCGCCACCCACCACCCAGGGGCACAGGCCCAGACGAGCAGTCTGCAGCGGAGCCGAGGCTTGGCGGTCCAGGGCGCCTCCTCGGGATCTGAGGACCTGGGGCCTCAGCAGGAGCAGAGCCCGCGTCAGGGCCGTGGGCCAGTGCCCTCGGGGACGCCGGGGGACAGCCGTCATCGCGGGGCAGCCTGGGCCCTCCCGGGACTGCTGCACCTGCGGCCCCCTGGCGGCGCCACCTGTTCCCGGCTGCTGGGCCCGCAGCGGACGGGCTCGGGCCACCGTCCCCCCGGGCCGTGGCCGTGGGCTCAAGGAGGGCAGCCTAGCTCTCCCCTGGGTTCCTCAGGGGGCCTGGGAAGGGAGCCAGGCCCCGAGGAGCTGGGGTCTGCGAGCCGAGGGGCAGCAGCAGCCCCCCCAGCTGCTTCCCGGCGCGACTCCCTGCCAGCGAGGCAGGCGTGGGCAGCGGGGTTTCGGGGGAGCCAGGCGCCTGGTGCGCTTCCTGAAGGCTGAGTGTCTTGCAGGCAGGATAAAGGGGCACGCTGCAACCCATTTTCTCAGCACGCCCAGGGGCCGCTCGAGTAGAGGCCGCTAGCTCCCGGGGTCCCCCCTTCCACCAGGCAGGCACCCCGATTCTGTCTGCTGCATCACGCCACCTGCTCGTGACAGGAACGTTAGTCGCTGTTTTAAGCGGGTCGTACAGTCACAGATTCAAACCTGAAAAGACACAGGGGGGCCGGTGGTGGCGACCCCCTGGGGCACCGTCTGGACGCCTGCCGGACAGCGCGCTCCTCCAGGCCACGGGTCTCCGCTCCCCTCACAGCCTCGGAAGGCTTTAGAGGGAAAGGAGGGGGGTCCTGACGGCCCGAGCGACCACCAACCACACCAGCGCCGAGGCTTCTGGACGAGCTGCGTGCCTGTGAGCAGAGTCGGACCCTGGCTCAGCGCCGCGTGCCCCTGCAGGGCTTCTGTGTGCCCTGCCCGACAGCCGGCCGGCGGTGTCAGGTGGCTCACGGCGGGCACAGCGCACCCGGCACGCGCGCCTGGTTGACGTTGGGCGTCTCGGTGGCCTCGGTCGGAAGCAGCGCTCCCCGACGTCCACTTCCTGAGGTGGCCTGGCCGGCTGTCCCCTGATACGTTGCACATCCTGGACGTGCTTGACTGGGTGCTCCCTTGATTTTACGCGTCCCCACGGCGGGTTTCCTGGGTCTGGGAAGTGGGTCTAAAGCCCCGGCCGGCTTAGTCAGCGTTTCTAGCGCTGGGAGCCCGTCATGAAGGCACGCCTGGCGTCTCGCCCCCACCCTGGAGCTGAACCCCCCACTCCTGCCCCAGGGCGGCCTCCACGCTGGGCCTTTCGAGTGGTGACTTCCCCATCACGTGGCGCCTCCACCTGTGACGGTGGCAGCAGGCCTGGGGGGTGCGGTTAGGCAGCTGGGCCCTCCCTGCTCCCCCAGCCAAGGGCAGCAAACCACCTCCCGCCGCAGCTGAGATGTCAGGCTCTTCCTCGCTCTCCCCCTGAGTATCGCTAGGGACTCGGAGATTTTTCCTGCGGCAATGAGAGAGAGCAAAATCTACCATCATAACTACTTTCAAGGGAACACTGCTGTGACCAGCTCCCTCATGTCACTGTGTGACCGTCCACGTCGTCTATCTCCAGGATGCCCGTCTCCCCAAACAGAAGCCCTGTCCCCACTGGGCCCCGGCTCCCCAGCCCTCCCCCTGTCTCTTATACACATCTGGCTGGGGCTGCCCTCCCCCGCCATCCTGCTCTCTGTCTCTGTGGGTCTGACTGCTTCAGGGACCCCCGACGAGTGGACTCTCCCAGGAGCATCCTTTTGTGACGGGCCTGGTTCACTCAGCATGAGGTCCTCAAGGCCTGCCCACGCCGGAGCAGGTGTCAGACGTCACTGCCCGTGTGGCTGAGTCCTGCGCCACCGCGTGGCTGGACCGCGTCTCTTTATCCGTCACCCATCCGTGGATGCGCAGGCTGCCTCGTAACACTGTCGAGAAGGCGAGCGTGCAGGACTCGGGGTTTTCCTATCTTCGGTGTGTCTCCTCCGCTGACTTCAGTTGTTGCCCTTGAGGACCTCAAGTTGTCCCAGACTCGCTGGACCGTCTTCCCCGCCTCTGTGGGGCTGGCCACGCGCCCGTCTCTTCAGCCGTATTCTTGCGCTACGTTCTTCCCCTCCATCTCCTCGCAGCCCCTGCCTGGAGCGGGCCCTGTGCCTCGTGGGAGTCTGTTTGTCTCTGCCGCCCCTGACCCACTGCTGAGATGACCCCTTTTTCTTCTTCCAGAAAGTCTGCAGGCCGTCCCGACTGCTGGCCGCTGCCCACCCCCAACTCTTCAGCCCCACTGATGCTGCGTCACTGAATCGGGGGCTGGGGAGGGGAAGCGAGGGCTCCGGGATTTCCTCGGGACTTGGTGCTTTCACAAGGGCCCAGGAGTTCCCCAGCGCCCCCCAGAGTAGGGGCTTTCAGGGTGGTTTCGGAGAGAGCTTCCTCGGGAGAGAAGAGGCTGTGAACGAAAAGGGGCTTTACAGACGCTGTCATCCCAGGAGCTTGGTGATTCTGAAACTCATTGCAGCCCATCTTCCTCTCCCTGGGGTGCACTCTGAATGTGAAGCATGGGTCGCAGGCTCAGCAGAGTTACAGTGTGCTCTAGATCAGCCCAGAACAGGCTGCCCATCGCCTCAGAAACCCCGATGAGCTGAGCACGTGGCGTTCTCTCTCTCTCTCTCTCTCCCCCTCAGCTGGCCCAGCCGCTTCCACGGGCGTGGGAAACCAAGTGCCTTGTCTCTAGGTCAAAAATGGCTGCTTGAGCTCCAGCCTTCACATCTGCACTCCAGGTGTCAGTAAGGAAGGGCGTAGAGGAGAGTGGGGCCCCTCCTCTTTGAGGAGATGCACCAAATCCCTAAACAGTGCTTCTGGTCCCACCTCCTCAAGAAGGCAGAGCTGTGGCCATGCCTGGCTGGAGGGATGGCTGGGAAATGTGGTCTCTGATTTCATGGTGCCCACTGACCCTGGGTGCTGTTACTAAACAAGAAGAGCTTCAGGGTACGGGGGACGTGCTGCGTCAGGCACACGTGCTCACCAGCTTCTCTTCCACTTGGCGAAGGCAGGTCCCAGACAGGTGGATGGGATGCATGCTGGCCAGGCCCAGGGACGAAACTGCCCCCAAATGAGGAGAGGGTCCGGAGTGGGGTTGATCTGGGAAGAAGAGGGAGGAGCTTGGAGAGCAGAAGCTGGGAGAGGGAGCCTGGGGGACCGACGAGGAGGGGAGGTGGAGGGGAGTGGGGCCCGTGGGGCAGCTCCTCCTAAGGAGGCTTCCTCCCCCAGAAGCCCCCGGAGACCCACTGCCCAGAGCCTGCGAAGCAGGGTCCTCGCAGGGAACCCGAAGCTTTAGCCCCCGTGGCTCTGACCCTGCAGCTTAACAGGCCTCGCCAGGCTCCGGCTCCCCCGACAGGATGCCGCACCTCCCAGGGGAGCTAAAGATGGCAAGCAACGTTACTGTTCTCTCCAGAATTTCCAGAACAACCCATCCACTTGTCAGAAGAAAGCACCAAGCATGCTTTGCCTGGCGGTATTTTGGGAACCCAGGATCACCAATGTCTGTTGGGGGCACCAGAGGGTTCCGGACACGGGTCAGGGTCACCGGGCACAGACTCCTGCTCTGTGACAGGCCCTCCCCCTCTGTCTGTCCCCTGGCCCACAAGCCCCAGGGCCCACGGGTTTGCACCCCACTCTCTTTGGTCCCTGAGTCCATCCATCCCTTGTGCATACGCCCCACGAGAGGAAACCATTCTCTAAAGACTAGGCTCGAGACTTCCCTGGTCGTCAGTGGCTAAGACTGCACTCCTGATACAGGGGGCCTGGGTTCAATCCCTGGTCGGGGAACTGATCCCACACGCTGCAGCTAAAGATCCCATATGCCTTGAGGAAGAACAGAAATCCTGACTTGAGTGCAGAATTCAGACCTGGCACAGCCACAGAAAGAAAAGATTTTTGTTTTTCTTAAAAAGACTGAACTCACATCCAGCCTCTGGACAGGAAGAATTATTCTTGGGAGGATGGAAGGGGAAACTGAAACCCGGAGGACCAGAGGTTTGGAAAGTGGCAAGACTTTCTCCTTCACACAGAAAAAACGCAAACAAGCAGCTGTTGGGGAGGACGCGGCTACCGGGGCGCAGAGCAGCGAGGCTCCGGAAGAGAGCGGGTGGCTGCCACCGCCCCGGTGCAAGACAGGAAGGGCCTGCAGGCCACTGCCCCAGGGCAGACAGGCTTGGCTCTAAATAGAACCCCAGTGGGAGAGTCTGCAAGGCCATGAAGTTAATAGAAGGATGTGCAGGAGGGTGCCTTGGCAGCCTGGCCAGAGAAGGACATTAAAAATGTGTCCAGAAGCACTACATGAGGGGAAAAAGGGGGAAGAGTCTGGCAATATCAACAGTGAGGCTTTCTGTGCAGCCAGGGATGCCCGGCCCGAGTTCACACGTGAGGCCAGAACAGGAGAGCACGGGCGCCGAGATGAGCAAGAGCTCACACTGAGGGCGCACGAGGCCTCCTGCGGGTGGGGACGGGCACGTGAGGGGCATGGGCGCCAAGATGAGCAAGAGCTCGCGCTGAGGGCACACGAGGCCTCCTGCGGGTGGGGACGGGCACGCGAGGGGCACGGGCACCAAGATGAACAAGAGCTCACGCTGAAGGCACACGAGGCCTCCTGCGGGTGGGGACGGGCACGCGAGGGGCACGGGCACCAAGATGAACAAGAGCTCACGCTGAAGGCACACGAGGCCTCCTGCGGGTGGGGACGGGCACGCGAGGGGCACGGGCACCAAGATGAACAAGAGCTCACGCTGAAGGCACACGAGGCCTCCTGCGGGTGGGGACGGGCATGCGAGGGGCACAGGCACCAAGATGAACAAGAGCTCACGCTGAGGGCGCACGAGGCCTCCTGTGGGTGGGGACGGCACGCGAGGGGTATGGGTGCCGCTCGGAAGTGGCTCTGGCCACTCCTGCCCAGGCCATCGTGTGTCCACGCGCCCCGAGCATGGTCCCTGGCGTGTCCATGCACCCCAAGGGTGGTCCCTGGCGTGTCCAGGGAGGGAGCCTCAGCAGGCGAAGCCCTGGTGGACAGTACTCAGTGCGGCCAGCTGGGGACCCCCAGCCAGCCCAGCTGGCGAGTGGTCACCCAGCCAGGGCTGCCTCCCCAGGAGTTGGGTCGGCGACTGGTGAGCCAGTCACATGGCAGCAGGAGCAGGCCGTTCGCTTCGTCCGCAGCTGTTTCATCAAGGGCCTACTGCGCACTAGGTCCAAGCAGGGGCACCACAGACCCCGCCCACCGCCAGGGACCCCACTATTCCTCAGGCCACCTCTCCCTGAGCACGGCCCAGACCCGGCTGCAGCCCTGCGGCCCTGCGCCCCCCAGGACTGCGGCCCTCGGGCCCTGATCCACCCTCAGCAGCCCTTGGGGACCGCCCGCTTTGCCTCAGAGTCCCAGGACCCAGGGAGGGTCTCCGAGGTCAGGGCCTCCTCAGGGGGCACAGCGGGACGGCCTCTGCCCAGCAGAAGCACGGGTGTGTGCAGCCGGTCGCCTCCTCTGGGGCAGGGAGAGCTGGGCAGACGCCGAGAGGTGGCCTGGAGCCCCTCTTCTCCCGGGGGCGCGGTGGCCGGGAGTCCGCCGCCTTTCCTGCCCGCTACTCCCGGGCTCACTTGCTGTCAAAGGTCAGCTGCAGACGGCAGGCCGCCAGTGAGATCAGGAGCCTCCCCTCACCCGGACCCCTGCCTCAAGGCCCCCCGTGAGCCTCAATTCCTTGCAGCCCAGGGTCCCCAACCTGGAGGTTTTGTCCCAAGGACACTGAGCCTCCCTGGAGACGGTGTTGGGTTTCCTCCCTGGGCCGGGGCTGCTGCTGGAGGCTAAGGTTGGCGCCAAGCACCCCTGACGCCGAGGAAGGACAGGGCCCTTCAGCACAGAGAAGCTTCCAGCCCCAAATGTCAGCAGGGCCGCTGAGGGGGGGGGACCCCGATGCCACTGCATGACAGAGGCTGCCCGGCAGCCCTGCCCAGAGGGGACCCCCTGACCCACCGCCGCCCCAGGCTCTGGGGAGGCCCGCAGAGGTGCCGGGAGGGCGGGCGGGCAGGAGCACGCAGTGAGCCCCGTGCTGCCCCGCAGGCTCCGGCCTGCTGGCCCTCTGCACCCGTCACCCTCTCTACTAAGCGAGAAGCCAAAGTGATCTGGGAGGGGAGCGGCTGGGGCTGGGCGGTCAGGGCGCTGGGCCCAGGCTCTCCCCCTCCCCCACGGACGCAGCCGAGACAGTGGCCCCACGTGGAAAAACACCCCGGCTGGCGTGCGAGCCACTGTTCGCGCCGGAAGCAATCCGGTTTCCTCTGCAGGAGGCCGGGGCTCCAGCCGACCGCAGCTTACAGCACGCGGGTAACAGCCCGTGAGGCCGCCGGGCTAGGGGCACCGGGGCGGCCAGAACTCACGGCCTGGCTGCCGGGTTAGCGAGCGCTTGCCGTGCGCTGGGCGGCAGGAGTCACGGCCTCCCGAGGTGCCCGCAATCCTGGCAGGTGGCCAGCTGCAGTCAGGAGGGCATGGATGGGGCAGCAGGGGGCAGTGCCAGGCTGGCGAGGAGCCGGGCCTGCAGCTGGGGTCCTGGGTGACCAGGCTGGGGTGCAGCCGGCCCACAGTCGGGGCTCTGCTCAGGGCGGGGCAGAGGGGTGTGCGTGCGCATGTGTGTGTGAAGCCACCGGCTCCACTCCCAGCCCGTGGGTTCCGCCACCTCAGAAACGCCAGGACAGGGTGGAGCGGCTCCCACTTCCTGCCCCTCGCTGCAGGCTCACTCCGTGGGCCCGTTACCTGCCTGACCACGGGAGCCCCAGCCCCCCCGACGCCCTGCTGGTGCCCCCTCGCCGGCTGTGACACCAAGGCGTGCTTCTTCCCTCACACAGCAGAGCCCGGTGCACACAGCTGCGCTCACACACGTGGCCACGGAGGCACGCACCAGCATGCACGGGCACGTGCACACACACACACAGACACACCCACACACACACACATACCCCCACACACAGACACACACACTCCCACAGACACACACACAGACACACACACAGACACACACACACCCACACACACCCGCACACACACACCCACAGACACACCCACACCCACAAACACACCCACACCCACACACACACCCACACCCACAGACAGATGTGTATAAGAGACAGGGGCATGGGCGCCAAGATGAGCAAGAGCTCGCGCTGAGGGCACACGAGGCCTCCTGCGGGTGGGGACGGGCACGCGAGGGGCACGGGCACCAAGATGAACAAGAGCTCACGCTGAAGACACACGAGGCCTCCTGCGGGTGGGGACGGGCACGCGAGGGGCACGGGCACCAAGATGAACAAGAGCTCACGCTGAAGGCACACGAGGCCTCCTGCGGGTGGGGACGGGCACGCGAGGGGCACAGGCACCAAGATGAACAAGAGCTCACGCTGAGGGCGCACGAGGCCTCCTGTGGGTGGGGACGGCACGCGAGGGGTATGGGTGCCGCTCGGAAGTGGCTCTGGCCACTCCTGCCCAGGCCATCGTGTGTCCACGCGCCCCGAGCATGGTCCCTGGCGTGTCCATGCACCCCAAGGGTGGTCCCTGGCGTGTCCAGGGAGGGAGCCTCAGCAGGCGAAGCCCTGGTGGACAGTACTCAGTGCGGCCAGCTGGGGACCCCCAGCCAGCCCAGCTGGCGAGTGGTCACCCAGCCAGGGCTGCCTCCCCAGGAGTTGGGTCGGCGACTGGTGAGCCAGTCACATGGCAGCAGGAGCAGGCCGTTCGCTTCGTCCGCAGCTGTTTCATCAAGGGCCTACTGCGCACTAGGTCCAAGCAGGGGCACCACAGGCCCCGCCCACCGCCAGGGACCCCACTATTCCTCAGGCCACCTTGACCATGGGCTCGAGGGCAGCAGGCTTCTCCCGTGCTGGACCACGGGCTTAACGGCAGCAGGCTTCTCCCTGTCTCTTATACACATCTAGATGTGTATAAGAGACAGCACCAGCATGCACGGGCACGTGCACACACACACACAGACACACCCACACACACACACATACCCCCACACACAGACACACACACTCCCACAGACACACACACAGACACACACACAGACACACACACACCCACACACACCCGCACACACACACCCACAGACACACCCACACCCACAAACACACCCACACCCACACACACACCCACACCCACAGACACACCCACACCCACAGACACACACACAGACACCCACATACCCCACACACACAGAGACACACATACACAGACACACACACACACACCCACACTCAGTGTGCCCCAGCCCTGGCCCACTTTCCTCCCTGTGACGGGCGGGCGGCTGGGCTCCACTCTCCCGGGTTGAGATGGGGTGCAGGCGGGACTCCAGGAGGGGCGTGGGCACCTGCAGGGTGTGGGCAGAGTGCCCGCCCCCGAGTAGCGAGGCCGGGCTGAGTGGGCACGCTGCGCCCAGTCTCGGCCCGGCTCCTCTGCCATCTGGCCCCCTCCCCGTTTGGCCCTGTCCCCCTGCACCCCCACCCCTCCCGCAGTCTCTGCCGGCCAGGCTTCGGGGAGGCACCATCTCTGCCCCGAGGATGAATTGCCGGGACTGCGTCCCTGAGGCCCCATGTGACGTTTCGGGTGGATATTTCTACTTCTGGGGGCTTCCCAGGTGCCATAGTGGTAACAGAACCTGCCTGCCAATGCAGGAGACACAGAGACACGGCGGGATCCCTAGGTCGGGAAGATCTCCTGGAAAAAGAAACAGCGCCCACTCCAGTATTCTTGCCTGGAGGATCCCACAGACAGAGGAGCCTGGCGGGCTGCTGTCCGTGGGGTCTCGGAGACTCGGACATGACCGAGCGTCTGAGCACTTCTGAGCATTTCTGTTTCTGCAGACAGAACAGAACAAAACCAGTCACGTCGCAGGGACTTGGGCAGGGGTCGCGGTGATGCAGGCCCACTTCGGGACAGCAGGGCGCCCTCTGGTCCGAGCAGGGTGCGGGCCCTCCCCGTCTGTCCTCACTTCTTCCTGCCGCAGTCTGTGGCTTCCACGGCGCAGCCTTCTCTCTTCCCTGGGTCAGGCAGTTCCCAAGTATTTTATTATTTTTCATGCCACTGAAAAAGGGACTGATTTCTGCGCCCAGCCACCCACAGAACATCCCGGGAACTTGGCAGGAGTGCAAATGCTCCGGACTCACGGTGTAGAAAAAAAAGAGAGAGACAGAATGGAGCTGACTTCCTAATTTCCTCCTCAGCTTCTCTGCTGTTAGTCAGTAGAAACGCAGTTGATTTCCTTGTTTGCTTTGTATCCTGCCACTCAGCTGGAATCCTCAGGATTTCCTACATGTCAGATCACACCATCTGCCGACGGAGGCCGTTTCGCTTCTTCCGCTCCCCTCGGTCCCGTTTGCACCGCTGTGGCCCTGCAGAGAAAAGGTGGTGGCGTTCCGTCGCTCAGTCGGGTCCGACTCTCCGCAACCCCAGGGGCTGCAGCCCGCCAGGCTCCTCTGTCCATGGAATTCCCCAGGCCAGAATACTGGAGTGGGTAGCCGTTCCCTTCTCCAGGGGATCTTCCCGGCCCAGGGCTTGAACCCATGTCTCCTGCACGGCAGGCAGATTCTTTACCACTGAGCCACCTGGGAAGCCCAGGAAACTTGTATCCTAGCTTCATTCCGTGTCCCCAGCTCCACTGTGAACTTCCCATTACTGTTGGCAGCTCCATGTCACCCCCTCGCAGGGACCCAGCACTGGGCTGGGCAGCCCCAAGGCCCCCCCATGGGGAGAGGGGACAGGGCCTTTCTACAAGCGCCAGTGCTATGGCCACATGTCCACGTGTCAGATCTCACCTTCAGGTGCCACAGTGGGGTCTGGGGTCCCAGGTTGAGCCCCAAACCCCAACCGACGTCAGGGAGACAGTGGACAGGCTGCCGTCCCCCGCTGCAGCCGTGGGCTGCCGCTTCTGCCTGCATGCCGCGCTCTCGCCCGCCTCCCTGTTCCTCCCTGCCCCTTGGAGCCGAGAGTCTCCAAGCTTGTCAGGAGCTGACCCTGGCTTTGGGTCACCATCCGTGTCTGTGTCTGTACTTCCAGCTCCAGGTGTCTGTGTGGGACGACTTCTGAGCATCGCTTCATTCGGGTTTTTCATTTCCTCCAGCCCATTCCAGTTTTCTAATAGTTGGTTCATTTCATTTATGTTTTCAGAAATAACACACGGTAGTCTGCAGTGCCTTCTTATTATCTGCCTTTTGAAATGGGTGTTTTGTACTTAAAAAAATCTTCATGTACATGCAGTAGCGTTCACTCCGCAGCGCTCGGCTCTGCAGCTTTCCTTTTAAACGAGCATATTTATTGACTGGTGGCTGTGCTGGGTTTTGCTGCCACATGCAGCCTCTCTCTAGCTGTGGTGCGGGGGCTTCTCCCGCGCTGGACCACGGGCTCGAGGGCAGCAGGCTTCTCCCGCGCTGGACCCCGGCTCGAGGGCAGCAGGCTTCTCCCGCGCTGGACCCCGGCTCGAGGGCAGCAGGCTTCTCCCGCGCTGGACCCTGGCTCGAGGGCAGCAGGCTTCTCCCATGCTGGACCACGGGCTTAACGGCAGCAGGCTTCTCCCGCGCTGGACCACGGGCTCGAGGGCAGCAGGCTTCTCCCGTGCTGGACCACGGGCTCGAGGGCAGCAGGCTTCTCCCGTGCTGGACCACGGGCTCGAGGGCAGCAGGCTTCTCCCGTGCTGGACCACGGGCTCGAGGGCAGCAGGCTTCTCCCGTGCTGGACCACGGGCTCGAGGGCAGCAGGCTTCTCCCGTGCTGGACCACGGGCTCGAGGGCAGCAGGCTTCTCCCGTGCTGGACCACGGGCTCGAGGGCAGCAGGCTTCTCCCGTGCTGGACCACGGGCTCGAGGGCAGCAGGCTTCTCCCGTGCTGGACCACGGGCTCGAGGGCAGCAGGCTTCTCCCGTGCTGGACCACGGGCTCGAGGGCAGCAGGCTTCTCCCGTGCTGGACCACGGGCTCGAGGGCAGCAGGCTTCTCCCGTGCTGGACCACGGGCTCGAGGGCAGCAGGCTTCTCCCGTGCTGGACCACGGGCTCGAGGGCAGCAGGCTTCTCCCGTGCTGGACCACGGGCTCGAGGGCAGCAGGCTTCTCCCGTGCTGGACCACGGGCTCGAGGGCAGCAGGCTTCTCCCGTGCTGGACCACGGGCTCGAGGGCAGCAGGCTTCTCCCGTGCTGGACCACGGGCTCGAGGGCAGCAGGCTTCTCCCGTGCTGGACCACGGGCTCGAGGGCAGCAGGCTTCTCCCGTGCTGGACCATGGGCTCGAGGGCAGCAGGCCTCTCCCGTGCTGGACCACGGGCTCGAGGGCAGCAGGCCTCTCCCGTGCTGGACCACGGGCTCGAGGGGAAGCAGGCCTCTCCCGTGCTGGACCACGGCTCGAGGGCAGCAGGCTTCTCCCGTGCTGGACCATGGGCTCGAGGGCAGGCAGGCTCAGTACTTGTGGCTCACGGGCTTAGCTGGCCTGCGGCAGATGGGATCTCCCCAGACCAGGGACCGAACCCATGTCTCCTGCATTGGCAGGCAAATTCTTAACCGCTGGACCCCCGGGGAAGCCCCAGCTCTGTAGGTTTTGACAAATGCACCTGGCTGTGTACCCCCCAGAGCCGTGCTGGGAACGCTCCGTCACCCCCACGCTTCCTTCTGCAGCCCCTGAGAGGGAATCCCTCCCCGACCCCGACCCCTAGCGACCACTCGTCTGTCATTGCCCTCTCTTATTTTGCCTCTTCCAGAACATCACGTGAACGGACCTGTACAGCCTTTGGGGTCCGGAGTCTTCCCTACAGACAAGGCACTGGAGGCTCATGCCCACCGGGCACACGGACAGCCCCTTCCCCTGGCGGCATCTCGTGGACAGACCGCGGGGGCCACCACCGCACCAGCTGGGAGACACCTATTTTGCTTCTGGTTTGCGGCGACCGTGAATAAAGCTGTTGTAAAGATTCATGCGCAAGCGTTTGCAAGGACATGAGCTTTCACTTCTCTTGAGTAAATATTAGGAGTGGAAGCCCCGGGTCACCAGCTGCTGAGATGTGACCCCGCTCTTCCACCAGGCTCTGCTCTGCCTCCTCACCGGTGACACACCGGAAGTTTTGTTCACAATTTTGTCGCACATTTTCTCATGTGGTGTTGCTCTTTTATCCGTGTTACTAGTTTCCGCTTTCTCTCACAGGTGGTATTGCACTGTGGTCTAATCTGCATTTGCCTAATGACCCAGGGAGGAAGCGTCTCTTCATGTGCTCATTTGCCGTTAGCAGGACACCTTCCTCCCTGCCATGTTCACATCTTCTGTTGCTGCTGTTCATTCGCTCAGTCGTGTCCAGCTCTTTGCGACCCCATGGACTGCAGCACGCCACTATCTCCCGGAGTTTGCACAAACTCATGTCCATTGAGTCGGTGATGCCATCCAACCATCTCACCCTCTGTCATCCCCTTCTCCTCCTGCCTTCAATCTTTCCAAGCATCAGGGTCTTTTCCAATGAGTCAGTTCTTCGCATCAGGTGGCCAAAGTATTGGAGCTTCAGCTTCAGCATCAGTCTTTCCAATGAATATCCAGGGTTGATTTGCTTTAGGATAGACTGGTTTGAGCTCCTTGCAGTCCAAGAGATTCTCAAGAGTCTTCAGCACCACAGTTCAAAAGCATCAATCCTTTGGTGCTCAGCCCTCTTTCTGGTCCAGCTCGCACATCCATGCATGACCACTGGAGAAACCAGAGCTTGAACTATATGGACCTTTGTCTTCGGCCCATTTTCAAATCAGGCTGTTTGTTCCTTTACTGCTGAATTCTGGACGTTCTTAACTTATTCTGAAAACAAATCCTTTATCTGATACACGTTTTGCAACCATTTCTGTTAGTCTGTGGTTTCTCAGTTCCTTTTAAGTCTGACATTGCATCTTCTTTCGGATTTATGTTGTTACCTTTGCGTTTTTTCTTTCCTTTTTTCATTTACTTGGCGGCGCCAGGTCTTGGTTGTGGCATGTCAACCTCTGTTTGGCGTGCGAGCTCTTAGCTGGGACACGCGGGATCTAGGTCCCTGAGCAGGCATGGAACCTGGGCTCCCTGCCTTGGGACGTGGAGTCTCATCCACTGGGCCACCGGGGAAGCCCTTCTTTCTTTTTTCTCACAAGTTGGTCTGTTTCGTTGGTTGATTCTCTTCAAAGAACAAACTTTGTCTTTGCAGACCTACTCCTTCGCATCTGCTTCCTGCTTCATCCTTTCCCAAGCTTGGCTTTATCTCTATTTTCAAGCTTTCTCCAGGGTTATTCTGTCCCCCCATCAAAGCCTTCCTTTTCCCCCCAACATTTTCATTTGATTTGCAAAACGCCGGGAGAGCCTGCGCTCCGTGTGGTCCCTCTCGGGTGTGGTGTCTGATGTTGACCAGTGCTCCAGCTCACGGCTACTGGCGCAGCAAGTGTGAACTGCTCCCCCAGCCCCTCTGCAGCCTTCCCACTGCCCTCCCCCGAGAGACGGGGACGCAGCTGACAACCCGGGGCTTCCCTCTTTCCCACCCGTGTATCTGGAAGCACCGCCGTTGCTGCCCAGCCCCCACAAGTCTGGATACACAGTGCTTTTATCACCATTCAGCTCTGGGTATTTAAAAAGTTCTATTATGATCTCTTCTTTAGCTCATGATGTTTTTAAAACTTTTGTTGATTAATTTATCTATTTTCAGAGGCACTAGGTCTTCAGTGCTGTGCGCAGGCTTTCTTTCCATTGTGGCGAGCAGGGGCTTCTCCTGTTGCCGAGCACGGGCCCTAGGCACGCGGGCTTCAGTGGTTGCAGCACGCGGCCTCTGCGGTGTGGCCCACGGGCTTAGCTGCCCCACGGCATGTGGGATCTTGCCGCGTCAGGGATCTAACCTGTGTCCGCTGCACTGGCAGGCATATTTTTAACCCCTGGACCACCAGGGAAGTCCTAGCCCATGAGTTTTCAGCAGTGTGTGTACATGTGTGTTACAGGGCTTATCTACAAACATTTTCCCAACGTTGTACTATATTTTCAAACACACAGCACAGTTAAAAGGGTCGTACAGTGAAACCTCACGTACCCCTCGCCTGTGTTACGATGAACAACACACCGCACTGCTCTTCCACGCATCTCTCCATCCATCCATCCACCCCTATTCCTCCCTTCCTGCATCCGCCCAGCTCTCTATCCATCCACGAGGCCCCTCCCTTTTCCCTACAAGCCCCGCTTTCTCACTTGGAGGCCTGCCTACAACCAGGCGCGCCGCTTTCAGCCCCTGTGCCCCAGTAAATGGGAAACCAAGGGCAGAGGCCCAATGGCTGGCGCCTTGGGGCAGCTGCCCGCCCACCACTCAGCCAAGGGTCAAGTGTGCGCTCAGGAGAGGCCGTCTCAGACACTCCAGGGGCTCGGAGGGTGCCTCCTAGCAGCCAGGCAAGGGCTAGGCCTTTCTCGGGACTGCGCAGCGGGTGGACACCCCAGCCCGCTGGGTGAATCTTTCTCTTCCCAGGCCCAGAAGAGGGTTCTCTGAGGGCGACACAGAAGCCAGTCCTCGGGTGAGGGCATGGAGGGGCTCAGGAAAGGCTGCACCCCTGATAGGTGGGGCACGGGCGGCGAGTGGGCAGGCCCCGGGCACCAGAGCGAGTGCTGGCGGGGTGCGGGCAATGCCGCAGCTGGAGGAGGGGTGTCCAGCTGACCTGCTCCTCCCTCCATGGGGTTGGACACTGGGAGGCCAGGGTCTGGGGAGGAGTCCCGGGCTGGAGGCCTGCTGTGAGCACGGTGCCCTCAGGCTGGTGCCACAGCCAGCTCTGACTGGGGTGGGGCGCTGCTGTAAGGCTGGGCTGGCCCACCTCCTCCATCCCATTCCCCACAGGCCCTGCGGACAGGCGGGCCCTCCCGGGCGTCCAGCCCCAGGCCCAGCCCCACAGGGCCCTCGGGCTCAGGGCAGGGGCTTCTGTCCCGAGGAGCCTCTCCTGGCTCAGCCACACCCAGAGCGGGGAGGGGCGCCACCCCGCCTCCAGTGGGCCTGCCGTCAGCCCTCTCCCCCCGGACACCCCAGCGGCTCAGCTTCCCGAAGGCCCGTGTCTCCTCCGGGCAAGGCCAGCCAGCAGCGGGGAATTCTCTTCTTGCCCCCACCCCTTATTTTCACAGGGGAAGTGAGGGGAGAGCCTGGGCCGTGCTCAAGTTCACCTCCTGGGGATCCAGCTGGGCTCCGCGAGTTTCATGCACCTAATGCCCCAAGAAGCCGCCGTCCTGCCCCTCTGTTCCACGCAAACTTCAAGGTGAGGCGAGGGCTCGGGGGCCCGGGTCCGCGTCTGCGATCCCGGTGGGGGCTCCGGGACGGGGCGGCCGGGCCTAGGGAAGCGGGGCGGCGGGGCTCCGCGCCGCGCGCCGCCTGCTGGCCGACGTCGGCCCTGCGTCCGCGGGCCTCGCTCGGGGCTCCCCCGATCGCGGGCGCCTCCGGGCCCAGAGCCGCTGCCCCGAGGGGCCGGTGAGGGCAGAGGGAGAAGGAGGCGCGGCCCAAGACCGCCGGCTGGCTTGGCCCGCACCGCTTCGTGCTGTTCTGCGTTACCACGAGCAACCCGGGGTACCACGAGCGGGTTACCACGAGCAACCCGCTCAGCACGCCGGGCGCTGGGACACAACCCCGACCCCCTCCCGCGGGTGCGCGGGACCCACCGCTTCCCCCGCGGAGAAACGGGCGAGCGGCGCCCAGGGGCACGCGGAGGGGCGGGGCGCCGCGGGCGGGTCCGAGACGCCCGGCTCGCCGCGCCCTCCCCGCACCCGGTCCAGACCCCGAGCCCGGCCCCGCCGTACCGAGCTCCCCAGCCCGCTCCGCCCTGGGCCCTGCCGCAGCCCCTCGCCGCCTCCACCCGCTCCCGCCGCCTAGAGCCGCCCCTGCCCGCTCCGACCCCGGCGCGCTCCGGTCGGGGCCGGCGCGCACCCACCCTCGCCCCGCGGGCCTGAGCGCGCCGGGGCCTGTCGAGGCCGCTGGCAGAGCAGCGCCGGGGCGGGCCTGGGGCGGGGAGAGACTCCGGTGTGTGCGGCCCGGAGGGGCTCCAGGCAGCCCCAGAGCGAGCCGGGCGGGCAGGGTGGGTGTCCCGGGTCCCCGCACCCCGGGCTCGCAGGCAGCGCCGCATCCCGGGCACTGGCGGCGCTCGCCGTGGCGGCTTCTATTTGCGCGATACTGTGCGAGGCAGGCGCTGCTCTGCTTCCCACTTTCCAGATGCGAAAATCAAAGCCCAGCTGGGATTCGCGCCCAAGATCCAGACGCCGCCCCCAGCTCACGTAGAGGTCTGCGCAGAAACAGCTGGACGGCCGTGACCTAGGGGGTCCCTTCTGTCTGTCGGGCAGGGCTGAGCCCGCTCCAAGGGGATGGAAATTCCGGCGCGCGCGGGCGCCCAGGGCCGGGGGCGTCCCTTCCCCCGTCCGAGTCCTCTTGTGCCGGCCCTCTCCGCTCCTTCCCCGCGGAGCTGCGACCCTTGGGGCGCAGAAAGTAAGAGGGAGGAGAGGGACACCCGCTCCTGCCAGGGCCGCTTGGGGGTGCGGGGTGGGCCCCGCCCCGCCCCCTTGGGAATCCAGCTCTCCGCGCCAAACCGCCGAGAGGGCCGAGGGGGCCGAGGGGCAGCGAAGCCGAGCGCGCTGACACACGCGCCTGGAATTCCCGGGGAGCCGGCGCCCTCGGCGACCCTTCCGCCCTGGGCCGGCCCCAGCCCGCGGGGGCGAGAAGAGGCCGGCTCCCCGACCGGGCGGGCCTCACCGAGCCGTCCCGCCGGGCTCCTCCACGTGCTGCGGCCCGGCCGCCCTGAGGGTCCGGCACCCCCGGACCACGGGTCTGAGTCCCAGCTCCCTCGATTTGCCCTCTGCCTGGCGTGTTTCTTCCATCGCAGGAGGGTTGGTCGGGGCTCTCTGCATCCGTGTGTGGTGAACCCCTGGTAGTGGGGAGGGGCTTGTTACAAGTACCCTGGAGGAGACACAGGGACCCAGTCACGAGCCCCCTCCCCACTGCTTTGGGTCCGCTCCCACGTGCGCGCGTCACCAAGTGTATGAGGTCTGTGCTCCTTGCTGTGTGAGGGTGTGGGCCTGTGAGTGCGCGCTGGTGTGACTGCTCAGCTGGTGTGACTGCTCAGCCGGTGCGCACCTGTGTCCATGTGCCCACAGCACGCGCGCACACACACACACACGCTGGCCACTTCCATGGGGAGTTCTGCAAGTGCACAGGGCGGTCACAGGGGCCAGCCCCCGGGGATGCTGGGCCCCAGGCTTGCACAGCCCCCCTCCTCGCCCTGGTCAGCCCCCACTGAGGAGCGCTTTGCCACCTGGGGGTCCCAGCTTGGGTGGCGGGCCCAGCTCCTGGGTAGGGCAGCCTCGTGCCCTGGGCATAGACATCCAGCCCAGCTCAGCCTCCAGGCTCAGCTGACCACAGAGCTCAGGGAGGGGAGCCAGTCTCGGGAGCCCCGTTTCCTGATAGCCTGGCCACAGGCACCAAGGCCGGGCGGCCTTACTGAAGGCCAGGACTGACTGGTCCCAGAGAGGAGGGGTCCTCTGGGCAGATATGCTGGGTGCTGGCGGCCTGCGGGGGGACTGTCACCACCAGAAACAGAAGTCCTAGGGTGCCTGGGGCCCGAGGTGGCTTCCCAGGCCTGTGTCTGCCCCGCCACGCACCCCACCACCCCCCAGGGCTGGCAGCGGAAGGAGCAGGGGCCACCGGCTACAAGCCAAGACGTGTCCCTGCGCCCGGTCGGTGCCCAGAGGCCGGGTGAGTGCCCCGGAGCCTCAGCCCAGCCCTTTACCCAGAAGCCAGTGCGCTCCCTTGGACCGCCCGGGCCCCTCTTGTGCCCGTGACCCTTGCCCCTCACGGCTCCTCTCGGCACTCCCCCACCGGGGCGGGGCCCAGAGGATGACCCTGAGTTTCGTCCACCCCAGCCCCATCCCTCCTGTCCCGGCCATCACCGCCTGCCAGCTTTGACCGGGGAGGTGGCATGGTGCCCATGATCAGACCCCAGGATAGAGTGCGGGGCACGCAGGGAGCCAGGGAGGACGAGGGCCCCGTGTCCGCTCACTCACCTGAGTCCCGAGCCACAAGGCCCTCTCAGGCCAGCGTGCTGGTGACTTCCCGGGGATAAGTTAGGGTCAGGACGGGCCTCTGAGGACGGAGGAGCAGAGGGGACCGCGCTGGGGTCTGAAAGGGGGTGGGTGCCCCGGTCTCCTGGAGCCCTTGGGCGCCTGGCCAGCTCCTCTCCCAGCCCAGACCTGCCGAGGCCTCGGGCCGACCACACCCCACGACTGAACACCCCCGGGGCCTCTGTGCCCCAGAGTTGGGCTGCTGTCCCCTCACGTGTGAACCCTGCCCCAGGCCCTGCCTTCCCTGCGGTCAGCTTCTAGGGGATACTGTCCCGTAGCCTCTAGCTACCCGCAGGGTTCATCCAAGCTTCTGACGGGCAGCATTCGCAGCCTCCCCTGCATGGACCCCCCATGGACACTCCAACCCAGCAGCCCCTGCCCTCTGCCCCCCACCCTCCTCAGGGCCTTTCTCGCCCACATGGCCAAGGCTTCCATCACTCAAGGGCAGAGGACAGGTGGCCTCATGCCGCCAGTGGCCACCAGGGGGCCCCTTGTTGTGGATGTAGGTCCGGGTGCGTCAGAGCCTTTTGTCTGGGTGCTGGGAGTGGGGAGTACGGGCAGAAGAGACTGACTGTCGGCCAGCGCCTTCCTGACTTCGCGAGGGCTCTGCCATGTGGTTACTGTGAGCCCACTCCCCAGGTGAGGAAACTGAGGCCAGAGACAGGGATGCCACCCACCCGGGCTCTCAGGAAAGTGAGGTTCAGGTCTCCAAGGGTTCTCCAAGTCCACCGTGAATCTGCTGTGCTTCCTCCACCTTGCTGTGTGACTGTGGAAAAGTCCCCTGACCTCTCTGGGCCTCAGTTTCTCCATCTGGAAAGTGGGGGTGGGAAGGCATTGCTTTGGCTGGGCGGGGGGCCAACTACTGGACAGAGCCCAGCCCCGGCCTCCAGCCCACGCCCGGCTGGACTCTGTCCCCGCCTCGGAGCAGGGCTCCACCCTCCCCCCCAGCACAGGTGCGTCAGGAAGCCGCCACACCGGCAGCCCAATGGCCCTGCACCCAGGGGGTCTGTAGCCCAGCTCTGCGCCAGCCAGCAGGTAGCAGACCCTTCTGGGGAACTTCTGGAATTGCAACCAGGACAAGCGGGCCCGCCTTCCTGCCAGCGAGCAAGTCGCCGCAGGCTGGGTGCGAACGTGTGTGAGCACATCCGAGTGGGCCAGGACCCTATCGGTCAGCATGACCTCTACGGGCCAGCCCACCGCTGCCCTCTCCCTTCCAAGGCCCCTGCTGGCTCAGGCGGGGCAGAGCCTGCCCACGCAGAGTGCCTGGGCGGGGGCGGGGGCGGGGATGGCGAGATGTGTATAAGAGACAGGGTCTGAGTCCCTGGGCGACCCGGTCTCAAGTAGAAGACACCCAGGCCCCACCACCCCTTCCTCCACCGTGGACCCCACTTTGGCCCCAGTGAGGCCCTCGAGGGGTGACAGAGGGGTACCGACCACAGCCAGGCTGGCAAAGAGGGCCACCAGCCCGGGTGCTGGCAGCACGGGGTTCCCACACTCCCCGGTGCCAGCCTTGGCGCCCCAGCCCTGCCCCACCCTTGCCTGGTGGCGATCAGGGCACACGGAATGTGGCTGCAGATTCCGTCCCCTGGGGCCACGGATTCCTGTCTCAGTGGGCGAGGGCGGAGGACGGCTTTCCGCCCTTTGGTCCCTGCCAACTCCAGGGAGCTGGGCGCGCCCAGGCCTTGCCAGCCAGGCCACAGGGGAGGCTGGGAGGGGGGCAGGGCGGAATCTCATTCCCTAGCTCCCCCAGGCTCTAAACCCCAGCTCCCAGGGCCTGCCCCTGCTCCCCGCATAACCCTAGGGAGCTCCTGCCAGCCAGGCGGTGGTCCCAACCTCTCCCCTGGGGGCCTGGGTCTGCTCCCCACCTTCAGCCTGTGAATATCCAACACCAGCCCGGCCCTTCCACTGCCCCAGGCTGGGGGCCCAGAGGCCTGCTCCTCCTCCAGCTGGGCCTTCCAGCCTTACTTCACCGACCCCCCCATCACCCCTGCCACAGCTGATCCACCCAGAGACCCCCGGACGTCCTGGCCTCAACCCTGACCCCAAGGAGAGAGGGCAGTGGGAGAGGGTGGGCGCACGGCTCGGACGAGAGGCCGCTCTCCGTGGGCTTCCCCACCCGCGGGTGTCAATTACAGTAATCAGCGCCCACCCGCTCGGCGCTGCGGGGTCTGCTCCTTCCGCCTCCGCCACGTGCCCCAGCGGCCGGGATGGAGGAGGGCTCCTGGGGAGACGAGGAGCCACGCCCTTGCTCCCAGGAAACCGTGGGCGCCGGTCCGGTCGGGGTCTGCTCTCCTGCCCATCCGCTGTGTGCCCATCCACCCACCGGTCAGGCCTCGCCCCCGACCCCTGCCCGGCCACGGGCCTGCCAGAGACTCGAGTGTCCCTGGGGATACGGAGAGGAGCGGGGCTTCAGGGTCAGCGCTCGGGCTGAGCAGGAGGCACCTGCGGCCTGACCGGAACGGCCAGGGAGGCTTCCTGGAGGAGGCAGGCGCGGCCCGCAGGCGCAGGAACGCATTCTTGAGCCAACCCCCGCCCGAGAGGGAAAGGGGTGGCGGCGAGAGCCCGCGGCCTTCCACGCAGCCGCATCCCGCACCCGCACCGCGGCCGGGCGGCCCACGTCGCGCCCGTTGGCCCGCGCGGGAGGGGGGCGGGCGAATCTCCGGACCCGCCCGGATCTCCGCTCACACCTGCCGGGGCTCAGGGGCGCCGGCCCGACGGTCCGTACTGCAGGGGCGGCGCGGGGTGCCTTTGTGCGGCGTCCCCGAGCAGGTCGCGCTCCAGCGCCCGCCCTCGGCCAGCGCCCCGGCCCCGCGCGCATTCCTGGCAAGGCCAGGCGCCCCCAGCGCGGGGTGGGAGGGCACGCCGCCCCGGAAGAGGTGAATTCCCGCTCCGGCAGCGGTGACCCGAGGCCGTGGCCACCTCCGGCCCAGGCCCCGCGCACGTGGCGGGTGGGACCCCCTGGTCCCACGAGATGGCCGGCAGGGAGCCCGTCCGCGGAGGGGCTGGGGCGATGGGCGGGCGCTGCTGAGCCCCTGCCTGTCCCAGCGCCTCCCACCTTGCGGGGGCGGCCTGTGCGGTGGCGCAGGGACTGGCTGAGTGGGAGGCCTGAGCCAGGTCCGCCGCCCAGAAGGCCGGGGAGGCGTGATGCGGCGTGTCGCCTCCGCGCCTCCAGTCACTCACTCCACACCCTGGGCCAAAACACCTGCCACGAGGGGCCAGGGAGGGGGCACACCCTCCCTGCCTCACAGGGGACGGGATCGCCGGGAGGTGCAAGGGGCTGCCAGGGGCCAGTGCGGAGGGGTGCGACAGAGCCCCTGGGCCCTGGGGTAAGCCGGGCCCAGCGAGGGCTGGGCCCTGGGGACCAGCTGGGGCTGACTGGGCTGCAAGCCTGCCTCCCCAGGCGCCCAGGTCTCTCCTTGCGCCCATGGGCTCAGCCCACCTGCCCTGACTCCCCCACACCCAGGCTGGACTCGGGACACATCCAGGGGGCCCAGAGGGAGGGAGTGACAGAGGAGGAGCTGGGGAAGGAGGGGGGGGCCCGGAGCACCCGGAGGGGAGTCAGGGGAGGCCTGAGGGGTGCAGGCGAGGGCCCCAAGGAAGTGAAGCTGGAGCCACGAGAAAGGCCTCGCTGCCCACCGGGCGGAGGGCGGACCCAGCAGGTGCGGCGGGCGGAAGAGGCGGGGCTGCAGCAGGGTGGTGAGGGAGTGCGGGCGCGGGGCGCTGGAGCTGGGAGCTGCAAGCTAGGGAAGGAGCACGCCTGCAGATGCCTCGAAAGCTCGAAGCTCGGGACTGTAGAATAACCCATCTTGGGCGGGACCAACGTTTATTTAATAAACCCCCTAATGCTGGAAATTAATTAAGTGGTTTCCAGATTTCTGGCCAGAGACAGCTCTATGTGGAGCGCCACTGTCCATTCATCACTGCTGCGTCTTGAATCTCGAAGACAGGTTTGTAGGAGGACGGACTCCTGGTGGTCGTGCCGCTGCCCAGCCTCCAGCAGTGCCCGCTGGGCTGCCGCTGCCTCCCTGCCCCCCACCCCGCCTCGCCCAGGGACCTGACGGCCCCTCCTGGGCGGCCCCTCCTGGGCGGCCCTCAGGAGCCCCCCGTGCTGACGAGCCCGCCCTCGGCCCCAGCCCAGACTCCTGTGCACCAGCAGGGGCGCCCGCTGGCCTCGGGGCCCTCTCTGACCCCCCCACCTCCTTCAGAGACACCCCTCCCCTGGCTGCTCGGGCTGGACCCTGGGGAGAGGCATCCCTTCCTGGCCCTCCCACCTCAGTCCAGGCCCCTGAGCCCCGTCCACTCCAGCGCCCCCGGGCAGTCCGCCCTCACCTGCCCCCGTCCTGCCCCGGCTCAGCCGCCAGCTGCTCTCTCAAGCACACAGCTGGGGGGCCCTCCCCTGCCGTAGAGTCTGCTGTAGCTCAGGGCAACAAGCCCACGGCCCGGGGCAAGGCCCTGCTCAGCTGTTTGCCTACGCCGGCATCCCCCATGCTGAGGGGCTCGGGGGCGCACCCAGACTCAGGGCAGGATGTGAAGATGTCAGGGTCCGATCGGAGAAGCTGAGAGAGGTGAGCCCTCGAATGTGGCCAGTTCTGCAGACCCTGTCCTGCTGCTGCCCCTCCCCCCCAGGCTCACACGGCCTGGCAAGCTCTGCCCACAGCCCCCACCTCTTCCCTGTCGCCAGCCCTAGCCTCTCTGGCCTTGCCAGGGCCCCACGCCTCTTCATATCTCACCCCTGAGCCCCAGTCAGGCCCCGAGTTCCCAACTGTGGCAGAGAAAGCCCTCACTAAAGGGTCTGCAGAGTGAGACTCCCAGCCAAGGCCAGCGCCCCTGGCTGGACTCACGTCCCGGAGAGGTCGGGTGACTGGCTCGGGGTCCACGTGGCTGAGCAGCAGGGACATCCCCTGGCCTGCCCCCTCCAATACTCCCTGGAAGCTCCAGGCTCGGGGAGGAGCTGACTCCAGATCTCATCAGGGTCCAGGCCCAGGCCCAGGCCCCCACCCCCAACACACACGCGTGCACACACGCAAACATGAAGCAGCTCGGCTGCGCCAGACGGCGGACGGGCGTGCACCGGCACGCCCTGACATTCCTGGCTGACGGTCTGGGAAGAACCAGGCAGGCCCGGCCACCACCCCGATGTCTCCCTCAGGAGCTCAGGCCATGGAGGGCCGAGCAGAGAACGCCAACACGGCCCAGTGACCTGTGGCCAGCTGCAGGGGGCGGAAGGCCAGGGCGCCCTGTCCCAGGAGCGGCAGAGCCCAGCACGGCGGGGGTGGGCTCCATGCCTTCGGAGTGGAGACCCACCCGACTGCTCAGAGCCTCCTGTGGGTCTCCGAACCCACCGAAATCTGGGCACCAGAACCGGCAGCCTGGGTGTTTCAGTGTGGCCCACAGCCTGGCCCCGACCCGCAAGCAGGCAGAAAGGTATCATCGGTTCCAGCACTTTGTTGAGGCTGGAAGTGATTCCAGGGTTTCCCCCACCCCCACCCCAATAAAGAGCTTGTGGATTCCAAGATTAATTCCTGAACATTTGACTTTTTTTAAAATAACATCTGTCCAGTCATCTATGTATTTTTTAGTGACTTAAAGGAATACTGTTAACTTTGTTTGGGGCAGCTCTGTTAAACTCTAATTAGTTCTGATAGTTAATCCATTGATTATTTTGGCATTTCAATGAATGTTAACATGTTATTTGGAAAGACATTATGATATTGAGTTGGCCGAAAAGTTTGTTCAAATTTTTCTGAAGATGTTATGGAAAAACCTGAACGAACTTTTTGGCCAAACCAACACATCTGCCTTCATCTATTAATAATTCCTAAACTAATGATTTCTTTTTCTTGTCTTATGCATTGGCCAGGGCTTCCAGAATAATATTGAACAGAAGCTGTGAGAATGAACATTTTTATATTATTCCCAGCCCAAAGGGAATGCATGCAAATGGTCTCTGTTAAACTTGCCACAGATTTGAGGGAAATAGTCATTATTACTTGGGAAAAGTCCCTTTAAGCTTCTGTTTCCTAAGTTTTTTTTTTTTTTCTTTAAATCATGTCAATTTTTATCAAACTGTCAAATTCTTTACTTTGCATCAATGTAATGATTATCGTTCTTTTCTTCTTTAACCTAGGAAATTGCTGTGTTAAAATCTCTGATTTGAACTATCTTTCTATTACTGAGAGAAACCTTATGTGAATGCAACTTGTGATTGGATTTTAGGTAGCTAATACTTTACGATTTAAAAAATTCATGATCATAGATAAAGCTGGTTTAGAGTTTACTTATCCTGTGCTTTTTAAAAAGTCCCTATATTGTTGTTGCTGTTTAATCGCTCAGTCAAGTCCGGCTCTTTGTGACCTGCCAGGCTCCTCTGTCCGTGGGAGTCTCCAGGCAAGAATACTGGGGCGGGTTGCCGTTTCCTTCTCCAGAAGATCTTCTCGACCCAGGGATCGAACCCACGTCTCCTGCATGGCAGGCAGATTCTTCGCCAGGGAGCCCCCAGGGAAGCCCCAGTCTCTGTACTAGCTTCATGAACTGGCTTGGACCACTTTTCCTCTATTTCTCTTTTTCTGAAACAACTTATGCATCACATGGGTTATCTGTTCTCTGAAGGTTTCTTAGATCTGTTTGTGGTAACAGCTGGGTTAGGAGCTTCGGGAAGTGTGTATGTGTGTGTGTTTGGGCAGTGTGTGTGTGTATGCTGGGAGAGAGGTTTGGTTACTATTTTAATTTTTTAAACAATTGTTAATCTCCTGTGGTTTTCTCTTCTTCCTAGTTTGGATTTCAGTATTTTCAATTCTCTATGCATCTGTGCATTTTACCTAGATTTGCAAACTTTTTGAAAGTGAAAGTCACTTAGTCGTGTCCAACTCTTTGTGATCTCCTGGAGTCCATGGAATTCTCCAGGCCAGAATACTAGAGTGGGTAGCCTTTCTCTTCTCCAGGGGATCTTCCCAACCCAGGGATCGAACCCAGGTCTCCTGCATTGCAGGCAGATTCTTTACCAGCTGAGCCACCAGAGAAGACCTCAAACTTCTTGGTGTATACTTACAAAAAAATAAGTCTCCTATATTTAGACTATGGCAAGGGTTTTTACCCCCTTTGTCTTATATCTTATTATACCTCTTTCCCGCCCCCTGCCCTTAATCACTCTTGAAATAAACTATTTAGAGAGTCAGCCTGGGGACTTCCCTAGTGGTCAGGGGCTAGGACTCTGTGCTCTCAACACAGGGGGCCTGGGCTCTATCCCTGGTGGGGGAACTACGTGACCCAACTAGGAGTTTGCACGTTGCAGCTGAAGATTCTGCCTGTCGTAGCAAAGATCGAGGATCCTGCGTGTAACGACCAAGACCTGATGCAGCCGAATAAATGGATAAAGAAACATTTGGGTTTTTTCTTTTTCTCTTTTTCTTTTTTTTTTTTTGAAGAAAGAAATTTGGTTACGTTTATTATAAAGTGCTTATACTAATTTGAGCCATGGAGAATATGTTCAAAGAAGAAAGTTCCCTTGTCATCTTAGCTCTTCCATCAAGAAACAGCCATTGTTATTAGGGAAATACCACAACATTTGTTCTTTAAATAGAGAGACAACTTTGATTTTGTCATCATGTCTACTTTTTTTGTTGTTCTCTCTTGGTTTATGCTTTTATTATTTCTTTCTTTATTTATTTCTTTGGACTTATTCTGTGCCATTTTTATAGATCCTTGACTTAACTGATTTTTTCAGTCTTTCTTATTTTCAGGTAAACATAGTCAAAGGTACACAGTTGTCTCTAATACTGCTTTAAATGTGTCTCACGAATTTTAACATGCAGAGGTTCCATTACTGTTAAATTCTAAGTATTTTGTAATTTAACCTTATGAATTTCTCTTTAATAGAAATGTTATTTTAAAACATTTTTTAAAGTTTCTGAATATGGCATTTTTAAAGCTGTACTTTTGTTATTGGTGACTTTTGAAAATTATATTTCATTTATTTATTTTGTAGGTAGTAAATACACAGAGTACTAAATTCACAGAAGAGAATAAAGCCCCTCCCTCTACACGCACACCTTCCAGACATTCTATACCCTTTCCAGAGTCTACTAGAATTTCCCATCTTTTGTGTGACCTTTTGAAGACATTCTAAGTACGGCCAGTGTAGTAGATGACGCAGGCCACCCTCGTTCTTGGCTTTTGTCCTTCCCCTTTCTCTGCTGTCGGGGCCTCACAGTTGGTTAAATACGTAATTTCCCTGCCTCCCTTGCAGCCAGGAGCAGCCATGAGCTCAGTTCTGACCCACGAGCTGCAAGCCACGCCTGCTGAGAGGAATGCTGAGGTAAGCACAGGCTTTCCTTTTTAAATAGCTTATTTTTTTTAATAAAGAGGTTTAGTTGGAGCAGGGGGGATCTTTCAGTTGAGACACGTGAGATCTCTAGCTCCCTCACACAGACTCTTTGTCGCTGCCCGCGGGATCCAGTTCCCTGATCGGGGCCTGAACCCGCGCCCCCGGATCGGGAGCTCAGAGTCTCAGCCACTGGCCCATCGAGAAGTCCCAACATTTGCTCTTCCGAGAGAACGTGGGGCCCGTGGGGCCCTCGTTGCCTCTTCCCCGCCTCCTTTCTTCCTGACTTGGGCACTGCCGTGTGGGCTGGCGACGGGGTGGCCGCCTTTGACCACGAGCCAGCAAGGCTTGAGGGACCCAGCAAGGCTGAGGGGAACCAGCAAGGCTGGGGGGAACCAGCAAGGCTGGGGGGAACCAGCCTGCTCCAGCGAGCGGGGCGTCCGGGGCGGCCCACGCTGGGCAGCGAGCCAGGCTGGGGCCGCTTCCTCGGGGCCTTGAGAGAAAGAAACGCCTGCCCGCTGGCATCACGCTGTCAGGCTTGGTTTTCCTTAGAGCCGAGCCACCCCCAGTGTGCAAACCACACGCACGTCTCACAGTGGCCGAGTGCCACACCCTCAGCACCATGATTTTTTCACGCAGCCATCAGCCTTGGAGCTCGTCCTTCCTCTGGGCCTGGAGAGCTGGCAGTGGGACGTCACCCTGCTGCACGCACACCACGGTGTATTTATCCAGTACAGACACTGCTGTAACGGATAACCCTGCGTGTGCTTCATCTCACATCTGTGAGATGCTTCATCTTCACATCTGTGAGATCAAGTCTATAGGACAGATTCCTAGGAGCAGAGACTGCTCTCTTTGCGACCGTGAATCCAGGGATCCTAGGACAAGGCCTGCCTCGCCTCCTTTCCAGTCTCTGTGCCCCTCGGCGGGATCTTTGTTTTCTTCCGTTGGATCTTACGTGTTTCTCATTAGGTTTACTCCTGGGTACTTCAGCTTCTGGTGCGATGGTCACAGGGATCTTTTCTTTTTTTATCTCTTGCTGACAAGCTGCTTTTTGTATGCTGTGTGCTTAGGCGTTCATTTGTGTCTGACTCTTTGCGACCCCATGGACTGTAGCCCGCCAGGACCCTCTGTCCATGGGATTCTCCTGGCAAGAGTACTGGAGTGCGCTGCCATGCTCTCCTCCAGGGGATCTTCCCCACCCAGGGATCGAACCCAGGTCTTCCGCCTTGGTGGCAGATTCTTTACCGTCTGAGCCACCAGGGAGGCCCTTTTCCGTATAGATGAAGGCTAATGATGACCGCGTGCTCTTTCTGTCCCAGACGGTCCTGAAATGCTGCTTGTGATAGAATTTAAATTGATCCCCTTGGATTGTTCCAGAAATTTAATCACATCAGCTGCAAAAAACGGACATTACCTTACTCCTACTGTCATTGCATTTCCTCCTACTGACTATTGAAGAGGAATTCCGCCTAATAACATTGCTATTGTTATGTCTCATTTTTCTCTTCTCTGGTTGCAAAAATATTAAGTAACGGTGATATCAGAAAACAATCTTCCTGAGTTTTTACTTTAATAGGTATGATTCTGGTATCTCCCCCATTTGACATGGGGATAGCTTGGGGGCTTGTATAAATTTATCGCATTTAAACAAGAAAATTTGATCAAGAATGCATGTTGGGGACTTCCCTGGTGGTCCAGTGGTTAAGACTCCGAGCTTCCAATGCAGAAGGCTCAGGTTCAGCCCCTGGTCAGGGAGCTAAGATCCCACATGCTGCGTGGCGCAGCCAAAGGCAAAAAAAGAATGCATGTCAGTTCCAGGCAGGACACTATAACCAGTTATACTTACCTCCTGCCATAAATAACTATAACATCAGGTAAATGTATGAGGCAACTGTGAGCAGCAGGTGATGCGGGACTGAAATCTCGAGAGGAGGAAAGAGCCGTGGAATGAGCGCCTGTGGGCCCTGGTTTCACCTCAGGTCTCCCTCCCGAGGTCGCAAGAGCCGGAGCCGGAGCAGAGGCCTTACTGCTGAGGCCGAGGTGAGGGCGGGGCTCCGGGAGGGCTGGAGGGGCTGCAGCTGGCGGGGGTCGGTGCCAAGCAGGGGACTGTGTGTCGTGAGTGTGCAGAAGCACGGGTGTGACACCCATCCCCACGTGGGGGAGTTTCCCACACCAGCTGCGGGGAGGTCTTACGATTCAACCCAATTCCAACATGACTGACCTGGACATAGCATCAGAGCCACAGGTTAAGGTCTCAGCCCCACAGGACAGCCCCCACTTCAGACCCCAGTTCCAGTCCAGGTTGTCACCTGTGCTTCTGTCCGGCTTTGTGTAGACTGGAGGCTCCAAGGACCCCCCACCTCGACTTCGATTAATATGCAAGGACAACTCACAGAACTCAGAAAACCAGTTTACTCACGAGATCACCAGTTACACAAAGGATACTTAAAGATGCAATAAAAGCAGATGAAGAAACACTAGGGCGAGGTCCCATACACAGGAGCTTTCGTCCCAGTGGAGTTTAGGGCCTCACCCAGCAGCACATGTATGCATCTGGCTCACCAGTCTGGAAGCTTCCCAAGCCCTGCCCACTGGGACCTGATGGCGGCTCCGCTGCACAGCTGCGATGGGGAAGCCGCTGGCCGCTGATGCAGCCTCTCTCCCCCTCAGCCTCCAGGTGGTGGGACTGGCAGTCCCGGCCCTCTAGCCACAGGGTTGGCTCCTCTGGCAACCAGATCCCCTCCTGCAGGGGTCTCGGACGCCACCCGTGAAGACAACAAAAGACACACACGCTGCTGCCATCTCAGGAGATGCCCACAGCCTCAGGGGCCCAGTGTCCGCAAGGGACCAGCACGAAGCACACGTTTCCGACGACACGTCACAAAGTCACAGTGAGCCTGCGTGGGGGCTCCCGCCAGACCCCGGCGGGGGCCAGGCTGCAGGCGTGCAGGGAGGGCTTCCCCAGAGCCCAGCAGGAGTGGCTACTGGGGGCGGAGGTGGAGAGGCCAGTCATGGCGCAGTGATGGGTGGCGCTGCAGGGCCCCCCCGGCTCGAGCGGAGAAGCCTCAGTGGGCACCTCGGGTGACCAAGCAAAACCTCAGGAAGGCCGTGGTTCAGGAATACAAACCACACTCCAGAACAAAGGCCAAAACCTAGGGCTAAGAACAGGCGTGAAACACCCAGCCTTCCAAAGCATCCAACACGACCACACAATCTGCTAGGATCTGAGCAGCATTCCAGAAGACAGCGGTGTCTTTTAAAAGAAGACATCATTTATACTCTTTTTCATACAACAATCACAGTGCCTAGCACATAACAAACAATTACTACATATGAGAAGAAGCTTGAAAACATGACCCATAATTAAGGGGGTGGGAGTCCCTAGAACCAGATCCTCAAGTGACCAAATTTTGCAGAGCAGAACATTGACAAAACAGTCTTTATGAATACGCCCAAAGCTTTAAAGGAGCAAATGAAGGCATACGGAAACAAAAGGGAAATCCAAACTGAGGAAGGAAAACTATAAAAACAGGGCTGACAAAAAGAAACACACACACACACACACACACAGAAAAAAACAGGGCTGACAAAAAGAAACACACACACACACACACAGAAAAAAACAGGGCTGATAAAAAGAAACACACACACACACAGAGAAAAAAAAAGGACTGAATGCAATTTCTAACCATAAGACAATACTTGAAATGAAAAAAAAAAATCGCTGGATATGCTGAGCAGCAGAATGGGTATTGTCTGAGCGAAGTGCAGGAGATGGTGAAGGACAGGGAAGCCTGTCGCGCTGCAGTCCATGAGGTCGCGAAGAGCGGGACTCGACTGAGCAACTGAGCAGCGAGAGTGGACACCGCAAACGAGAGGCTCCGGGAGCACACAGACAAGCAAAGCTGAGAGAACAGACGGATCAGCCCCCTCAGCGACCGGGGAACGGTCACGGGGACCGCATCAGGAGGCGGAAGGCATGCGTCACTAGGGTTCCACGTGAGGAGGAAAGACAGGTGGGGCAGAAAAAAATTTTCTGAAGAAATAATGGCTGAAAATTCCCTAAATTTGATAAAAAACATAAATGTACAGATGCAAAAAGTTTAGTGTACCCAAACTCAAGAGAACCACATCTAGACACTTCAAACACCTGGAAGCCAAAAATATGGAAACGGCAATTTAAACCCCAGTGAAAAAGCATGAGAGCTCCAGAAAAACATCTATTTCTGCTTTAGTGACTATGCCAAAGCCCTTGACTGTGTGGATCACAATAAACTGTGGAACATTCTGAAAGAGATGGGAATACCAGACCACCTAACCTGCCTCTTGAGAAATCTGTATGCAGGCCAGGAAGCAACAGCTAGAACTGGACATGGAACAATAGACTGGTTCCAAATAGGAAAAGGAGTACGTCAAGGCTGTATATTGTCACCCTGCTTATTTAACTTATATGCAGAGTACATCATGAGAAATGCTGGACTGGAAGAAACACAAGCTGGAATCAAGACTGCCTGGAGAATCTAGATAGTATATTCAAAAGCAGAGACATTACTTTGCCGACTAAGGTCCGTCTAGTCAAGGCTATGGTTTTTCCTGTGGTCATGTATGGATGTGAGAGTTGGACTGTGAAGAAGGCTGAGCGCTGAAGAATTGATGCTTTTGAACTGTGATGTTGGAGAAGACTCTTGAGAGTCCCTTGGACTGCAAGGAGATCCAACCAGTCCATTCTGAAGGAGATCAGCCCTGGGATTTCTTGAAGGAATGATGCTGAAGCTGAAACTCCAGTGCTTTGGCCACCTCATGCGAAGAGTTGACTCATTGGAAAAGACTCTGATGCTGGGAGGGACTGGGGGCAGGAGGAGAAGGGGACGACCGAGGAGGAGATGGCTGGATGGCATCACGGATTCGATGGACGTGAGTCTGAGTGAACTCCGGGAGATGGTGATGGACAGGGAGGCCTGGCGTGCTGCGATTCATGGGGTCGCAGAGTCGGACACGACTGAGCGACTGAGCTGAGCTGAGCTGAGTCACCACTTAGACGCCCGTTTAACTAAGATGGAAGCACCAACTGCTGGTGAAATCACAGAGCAAACAGCACCTGCCCGGGGCCGCCGAGAGCGCGAAATGGCGCAGCTCTGTGAAATGATTTTGCAGCTATATACCTACCCCTGCTGCTGCTGAGTCGCTTCAGTCGTGTCCAACTCTGTGCGACCCCGTAGATGGCAGCCCACCAGGCTCCCCCGTCCCTGGGATTCTCTAGGCAAGAACACTGGACTGGGTTGCCATTTCCTTCTCCAGTGCATGAAAGGGAAAATTGAAAGTACCCACCCCAGGACCCAGCAATTCCACTCTTCCACCTTTCCAAGAGAAAAGAAGACCTCTGACCTCAAGCAACTTGTACAAGAATCATTACCATAACTTCGTTCACTGCAGCCAAAATCTGGAAAGAATCTATTTGCTGATCAGCAGGAGATCTGATAAACAAATTGTGGCAGAGTCACACCAGGAAATGCTCCTCGGCGCAAAGGAGGACGGGTAACTGACCTATGCTGCCCCGTGGATGAGTCTGCAACGTATGAGAGCAAACGGAAAAAATACCAGACAGAAATGTGTGCGCTTCCTCATCCTATTCAAACGAAGAGCAAGCAAAATGACAGAAATTAGAGCAGCAGTTGCCTGGGAGGTGGGAATAGTCTTCGAGGAGCAGAGTAACTTTATGGGTGATCGAAAGGCCTGATACCCCTTTTTCAGAATTCTTTCTTGATTTGGCTGTGCCTGGTCTTAGCTGAAGCACCTGTGATCGTCCATTTTTGTTGAGACGCGCAGGATCTTTAGTTGCAGAATGTGAACTCTTAGCTGCCAAATGCAGGATCTAGTTCCAGGGATCGAACCTGAGCGCCCTGCATGGGAAGCACGGCGTCTGAGGCACAGGACCACCAGGGAAATCCCCCAGAGCCTGATACTCTGATTGTAGAGACTGGTTACAGGATACATACATTTGTCGAAACTCACTGAACCGTTTGCTTCAGATCTGTGCACTGACGCATCCTTCGACACTGAAAGGAACCAAGGATTCTTCTAGAAATGGCTGATTCCTGGGTCAGCCCAGGAAA
Organism: Cephalophus harveyi; assembly: GCA_006410635.1. NCBI lineage: Eukaryota > Metazoa > Chordata > Mammalia > Artiodactyla > Bovidae > Cephalophus > Cephalophus harveyi. Next base: position 63,027 of record SJYT01020621.1, on the reverse strand, counting down.
GTGTGAGATGGGCCTGGGACACCGTCTTTGCCAGAGGATGGGGAAGCGCTCAAAGCGTGGAGGGGGCGGAGTCGGAGGATGAGGCGCAGGGACGCGCCGCGTGGGTGCCCTGACCACCCCTGGGCCTCGGCCGCGTGGGCCTGACCGCCGCTGTGCCTCGGCTGTGTGGGCCTGACCGCCGCTGGGCCTCGGCCGCGTGGGCCTGACCGCCGCTGGGCCTCGGCTGTGTGGAAGAGCGTCCTTCCTTGTGGGAACTACACAGCGAAGCGTGCGGGGACGCTGGGCCACCAGCTTGGCCCATCCACTCCCAAACGGTGCAGGAGGGATGGTGGAAACTTTTCTGCAGGCTTAACACTGGCTTTGTTGGTTTGCTTTTGTCTTTGGACCCTGCCGCTCGGCAGGCGGGATCCTAGGTTCCCGACAGGGATCGAATCCATGGCCTTTGCAGTGGACATGCTGCGTCTTAACCACTGACCTCTAGGAAGTCCCTCGGCTTTAAGATCCTTTAAAATATTTTAAAGACCTGTCTACCTGACTGAATGAAAATTTTACCTCAACAAAAGAAAATCTATGATAAATCCTATCGAATACCTCTATGAAATGAACAGTTTCTCTCTTCTGCTTTATTAATATGATGAATTGTATTAAACATTTTCTGTTAACAAATCATCCACAAGCAAGCCTCACTTGGCTTTAGCGTATGAGCCTTTTAATGTGTTTTTTGATTCTGTATACTAATATTAATATTTTAACATTGATGTTAATGAGCTCAGTCTGTAATTTTACACTACTGTGCTATATTTTTAGAGTTTTGATATCCATATTATTGAAGGAATATTTTTAAATGGGAAAAATTCATCAGTTTCCTATATCCTGGAATACATTATAGTAAGGCTTTTTAAAAAAATATTGCTCTTTTTAAAATTTGTGTTTCTTTATTTCCTTATGGCTGTGCTGGGCCTTCACTGCTGCCTGGCTTTCCTCTAGCTGTGCAAAGAGGCTGCTCTCTCGTTTCGGAGCACGGGCTCCAGAGCCCAGCTCACCGGCTCAGTTGCTCCGCAGTGTGTGGGATCCTCCTGGACCAGCGATTCTTCACTTGGGAGACTGTCTTGGCCTGAGGACTTTTCCAGGGATAGCTCTGCTTTACTTGCTGTGCTTAGATTTTTAAATCTCTTCAGGGATCTGTTTCAATAAATCTGTTATTAATTATAATATTTCCTTAGAAAAACCATCTGTTTCAGCCAGGTTTTATTTACTTGCCTAGTGTGCATCAAAGTATTGTATCTTGTATTTAAAAACAATTTTCTGCGTCTGTGATGATTTCTCTCATTTGTTCTTCTGTATATTTAAAATTTCTCCCTTCTTCATTTGGCTTTCTGATTCTCTATTTTTTGTGATTGTTGTCCCTCCAAAATTAGCTCTTGGAATTATCCTTTCGTCCTAACCATCTTATGGTCTCCAGACCCATCTATTTTTGCCTGAATCGTCACTCTGGCCCTTTAGGAAAGTTGGCCCGTCAGCCTCACTGCAGTCAAGGCACACGTTTCAACAGCAGCATCCTCCCTTCTGCTCCTCACAGGGAGGACAGCGCCTGGGTGGCCCCCGTCCCGGGCACCAGCACGCTCCTCCTCTGCGTCCCTCGGGGCAGCGGTGATGGGGGCGGGTCTCCCTGGGCCCACGGTCAGGAGACGAGAAGCTCCTGGTTCTTATTTTGGAATCCTTCCTCCCCGTCATACCACAGCCTTTCCCGCACCTCAGCCTCCACCACTGGGTGACCAGTGAGCCCCAGTTTCAGTCAACCAATCAAGAAAAGAGTGAGGGACGCTGCCAGCTTCTTGAGTTGAAAAATCATTGTTTAATCGCTAAGTTGTGTCCAACTCTTTGCGACCCCATGGACTGTAGCATGCCAGGCTTCCCTGTCCTTCCTGGAGCTTGCTCAAACTCATATCCATTGAGTCAGTGATGCCATCCAGCCATCTCATCCTCTGTCGTCCCCTTCTCCTCCCAGCTTCACTCTTTCCCAGCACCAGGGTCTTTTCCAGTGAGTCAGCTCTTCCCATCAGGTGGCCGGAGGAGCTTCAGCGCCAGCATCAGTCCTTCCAATGAGGATTCAGGGCTGATCTCCTTTAGGATTGGCTGGTTGCCCTCCTTGCTGTCCAAGGGGCTCTCGAGAGTCTTCTCCACCACCACAGTTCAAAATAAATCCTTCAGCGCCAGCCTTCTTACGGCCCAGCTCTCACCTCCATACGTGCCTACCGGGAAAACCATAGCTTCGACTGAAAGGACCTTGGTCGGCAAAGTGACGTCTCTGCTTTCTAATCCGCTGTCTAGGCTTGCCATAGCTCTCCTTCCAAGGAGCAAATGTCTTAATTTCATGGCTGCAGTCGCCATCCACAGTGATTTTTGAGCCCAAGAAAATAAAATGTGCCATTTTTTCCACTTTTTCCCCACCTATTTGCCATGAGGAGAAGGCAATGGCACCCCACTCCAGTACTGTTGCCTGGAAAATCCCATGGACGGAGGAGCCTGGTGGGCTGCGGTCCATGGGGTCGCTGAGAGTTGGACACGACTCAGTGACTTCACTTTCACTTTTCACTTTCATGCATTGGAGAAGGAAATGGCAACCCACTCCAGTGTTCTTGCCTGGAGAATCCCAGGGATGGGGGAGCCTGGTGGGCTGCCGTCTATGGGGTCGCACAGAATCGGACACGACTGATGCGACTCAGCAGCAGCAGCATTTGCCATGAAGTGATGGGACCGGATGCCAGGATCTTAGTTTTTTTCAAAGTTGAGTTTTTAGCCAGCTTTGTCATTCTCCTCATTCACCCTCATCAAGAGGCTCTTTAATTCCTCTTCTCTTTCTGCCATAGGTGTGGTGTCATCTGCGTATCTGAATTTATTGATATTTCTCCCAGTAATCTGGATTCCAGCTTGAGACTGATCCAGCCCAGCATTTTGCATGATGTACTCTGCATAGAAGTGAAGTAAGCAGAGTGAAAATATACAACCTGTCATACTCCATTCCCAGTTTTGAACCAGTCTGTTGTTCCATGTCCGGTTCTAACTGTTGCTTCTTGACCTACATACAGGTTTCTCAGGAGGCAGGTAAGGTGGTCTGGTATTCCCGTCGCTTTAAGAATTTTTCAGTTTGTTGTGATCCACACAGTTAAAGGCTCTAGCATAGTCAATGAAGCAGAAGTAGATATTTTTCTGGAACTCTCTTGCTTTTTTGATGGTCCAGCGGATGTTGGCAATTTGATCTCTGGTCCCTCGGCCGTGTTTCGTCCTCTGCTCCCCACATCCTCTGTCTTTTCTAAATCCAGCTTGAATATCTGAAAGTTCCCGGTTCATGTACTAGTGAACCCTAACTGGAAGGATTTTGAGCATAACCTTCCTAGCATGAGAACGAGCGCGGCTGTGCGGTAGTTTGAGCATTCTTTGGCTTTGCCCGTCTTTGGGATTGGAATGAAAACTGACCTTTTCCAGTCCTGTGGCCACTGCCGAGTTTTCCAAATTTGCTGGCATATTGAGTGCAGCACTTTAAGAGCATCATCTTTTAGGATTTGAAATGCCTCAGCTGGAATTCGGTCACTTCCACTAGCATTGTTTGTAGTAATGCTTCCTAAGGCACACTTGACTTCACACTTCAGGATGTCTGGCTCTAGGGGCATGATCACACCACTGTGGTTATTCAAGTCATTAAGATCTTTCTGGTACAGTTCTTCTGTGTATTCCTTTTTTTTTTTTTTTTGGCTGTCAAATAGCCCTTTATTTTTCTCCTCCTGTTGCAGTTCTTAACTAGCTGGTCGCTCCACCGCAGCACTGTTGATGTCATGAGGGTGGCGGCCGTCAGCACCGCAGCCCACAGATGGGGCACGTCCTGGGATCTTTTTAGTGGTGCTGGCGAGTTCTCTGGGCTAGAGCGTTCTCCAGCTAGAGACTGAGCTGCACCTGCCAGGCAGTGTCGACAATCTCATCAAAAGTGCTGTTCCCACTGTGCTTAATGTTTTTCTGCTTCTTTCTATCTCTTGATGGCTCCTTGAGGACTTTGATGATCGGGGCAGAAGCAGAAGATGCCACCTCCATCCAGGCCTGTCTGTTCTGATCAGTTTCACTGTAATCCTCAGACTCTTGCAATCACCAGTTGCCCTGGTGATGTTATCACCTACCTTTTTTGGAGACAGACCCAGGGGGCCAATCTTGGGGATCAGGGCAGATGTGGCACCAACTTCCCCACTAGCGCACCTCAGGTATCCGACTTTGATCTCATTGGGGTCGAACTTAGGTGGCGTGGTGGAGGCGGCTGGTGTCAGAAGAACCCGGATTCGGGATGACAAAGAAAGTTGTACTTTTGCCTCCTCTGAGCCGAAAGCTCTTCTGTGTATTCTTGCCACCTCTTAATATCTTCTGCTTCTGTTAGGTCCATACATTTTCTGTCCTTTATTGTGCCCATCCTTGCATGAAACGTTCCCTTGATATCTTCAATTTTCTTGAAGAGATCTCTAGTCTTTCCCATTCTATTGTTTTCCTCTACTTCTTTGCACTGATCACTGAGGAAGGCCTTCTCTCTCCCTGCTCTTCTCTGGAACTCTGCATTCAGTTGAGTATATCCATTTCTCCCTGGCTTTTCAATGTTCTTCTTTCCTTAGCTCTTTGCAAAGGCTCCCCAGACAACCACTTTGCCTTCTAGCATTTCTTTTTCTTTGGGATGGCTTCTGTCACTGGCTCCCGTGCAGTGTTACAAACCTCTGTCCATAGCTCTTCAGGCCCTCTGCCCACCAGGTCCCATCCCGTGACCCAACTCATCACCTCCACTGTATAATATAAGGGATTTGATTTGGGTCGTACCTGAATGGTCTAGTGATTTTCCTTACTTTCTTCAATTTAAGTCTGAATTGTGCAATAAGGGGTTCATGATCTGACCCACAGATCATGTTTTCGCTGACTGTATAGAGCTTCTCCATGTTCGGCTGCAAGCAATAATCAATCTATCTGATTTCGATTTTGATCATTAGTGATGTCCATGTGTAGAGTCGTCTCTTCTGTTGCTGTAAAAGGGTGTTTGCTATGACCAGTGCCCTCTCTTGGCAAAACTGTTAGGCTTTGCCCTGCTTCGTTCTGTACTCCAAGGCCAAACTTGTCTGTTACTCCAGGTAACTCTTGACTTCCTACTTTCTCTTTCCAGTCCCCTATAATGAAAGGGACATCTTTTTTGGGTGTTAGTTCTAGAAAGTATTGAACGTCTTCATAGAACTGTTCAACTTCAGCTCCTTCAGCATTACTGTTCGGGGCATAGACTTGGATCACTGTGATATTGAATGGTTTGCCTTGGAAACGAACAGAGATCATTCTTTTGTCTTTGAGATTGCACCCAAGTACTGCTTTTCGGACTCTTTTGTTGACAGTGAGGGCTACTCCATTTCTCCTAAGGGATTCTTGCCCACGGTAGTAGATATAATGGTTATCTGAATTAAATTCACCCATTCCAGTCCATGTTAGTTCACCGATTCCTAAGATGTCAATGTTCACTCTTGCCATCTCCTTCTTGACCACGTCCAGTTTATCTTGATTCACGGACGTATTACAGTCCAGTATTCCTGTGCAATACTGTTATTACAGCATCGGACTTTAAGTTTCACCACCAGACACATCCACAGCTGAGCGTCGTCTCTGCTTGGGCCTGCCTCTTCACTCCCTCTGGAGCTGTTTCTCCACTCTTCTCCAGGAGCATACTGGGCACCTGCTGCCCTGGGGAGCTCATCTTTCAGTGTCCTATCTTTTTGCCTTTTCATACTGCTCATGGGGTTCTCCAGGCAGGAATACCAGAATGACTTGCCATCCCCTCCTCCAGTGGACCATGTTTTATCAGAACTCTCCACTGTGATTATGGGTGACCCTGCACGGCATGGCTCATAGCCACACCGCGTTATGCAAGCCTCTTTGCCTCAACAAGGCTATGGTCCATGAAGAGAGCGCTGAAAATATCAAATCCCGAATCCCTTGTAACTGCACACATCTTGGAAGGTCTAATCCAATCCACAATATGCTCTCCCCTCCCTCACTCGGACTGGCAGACACCAACCCACACACCCCCAGGCTCCTGACGGTATAAATGACGAATCCGGCAGAGCTTTTGATGTGTAAACCCTCTTTTCCCAAATTAGGCTTGTGCTTAACCTCCTTAGACATGCTGGGATCTGACTCTAATTGTAGGTTTGGGGCGGTGAGGGGCGGTGGAAGTGGAGCGCGGTGGAAACCGGCACCTGCTTGCAAAGCAACCACATCAGAAGAGGCCACTGCTGGGCCCGCAGAGGGGGCGGGGCCCGCAGAGGGGGCGGGGCCGGACCGCGGGAGGGGCGGGGCCGCGCCGCTCAGCGCCGTCACTGGCTACGGTGAGATTCTGGCACCTAGCACTGCCCCAAATCCGCGTCCAACTCTGTCCCCATCAGAGTCCTGCCGCTCAGGGGGACCTGCGGAGGGAGGTCAGCTCAGTCTGTCTTGGGATTCTGAACCCGCTGGATCTGGCTGGGGCCGCCTTGGGAGTGCCTCCGCCCTGCAGACTTGGGCGAGCAGAGACCCTTTCGGTGGCCTGCCTTGAGCGCGGGGCTCGGCCCCGCCCCCCTTCACGTCGCTGTATTCCCTTGGACGCTGGTGCACCTCCTCCGGGGGCCCCTCCCGCTGTCCTGAGCTGCACCCGCCCCTTCCGCCCCGGCGCAGGTTGTGCAAGTGACTGCGGCACCGCGGCGCACCGCGCGCTGCTGCTCTTCAGTCGCTCAGTCGCGTCCGACGCTTTGTGACCCGTGGACTGCAGCACACCAGGCTTCCCTGTCCTTCACCATCTCCCAGAGTTTGCTCAAGTTCATGTCCATTGAGTCAGTGATGCCATCCAACCATCTCTTCCTCTGTCGCCCCCTTCTTCTCTTGCTTTCAGTCTTTCCCAGCATCAGGGTCTTTTCCAACGAGTCAGTTCTGCATCTGGTGGCCAAAGTATTGCGGCTTCAGCTTCAGCATCAGTCCTTCCAATGAATATTCAGGATTGATTTCCTTTAGGATGGACTGGTTTGACCTCCTTGCTGTCCAAGGGTCTCTCAAGAGTCTTCTCCAGCACCACAGCTCAAAAGCATCAATTCTTTGGCTCCCAGTCTTCTTCATGGTCCAAATCAAACATTTGTACACGACTACTGGAAAAACCATAACTTTGACTATATGGCCCTTTGTCAGCAAAAGTGACGTCTTTGCTTTTTAATATGCTGTCTAGGTTTTTCATAGCTTTTCTTCCAAGGAGCAGGCATCTTTTAATTTCATGGCTGCAGTCACTGTCTGCAGTGATTTTGGAGCTCAGGAAAATAAAATCTGTCACTGTTTCATTTTTTCCCTTTTTATTTGCCATGAAGTGATGGGACCATGACCTTAGTTTTTTGAATGTTGAGTTTTAAGGCAGCTTTTTCACTCTCCTCTTTCACCCTCATCAAAAGGCTCTTTAGTTCCTCTTCACTTTCAGCCATCAGAGTGGTATCACCTGCATATCTGAGGTTGTTGATATTTCTCCAGTTACCATGGCTCCAAATGTCCCATGATCCCATCACTGGATCCTCACAGCCTCCAACCTGGTAGGGCGTATGAACTATCTGCCATGTCCCCCTGGTAGGCCTGTGGTCTGCAGCGGCCGTGGGTGCCCGCACGGTGGGAGACAGGATTCGGCTATGGAAAACAAGCAGGAGTCCAGGTTGACCACAGGCCCTCCGAGGCTTCTGCAGGACGGAGGGGAATATGATCTGTGTCTCGCTGATGGGAGCCCAGGTTGCAACTAGTTTTGACCAGGTTGCAACTAGTTTTGACCATCTGCAGCCGGGTTAGGTGCCCGAGGAGGCCAGGCAGCCCCGCCCAGACCTGCAGAAGAGGCGCCGGCTGGTCCCACCGCCCAGCCTGCCGCTGACCCTGAGCCCCGGAGCAGCTGCGGTTTTGAGAAGCCGCGCTCCGGGGCGATCTGCTGCACACGCACCTCTCGGGAGGTCGCTGCCCCTGCTGTGGCTGAGAGGCTGAGGGAACCGGAAGACGTGGCCCCGCATTCGCCCCGGGCCTCACTGAGGACGGTGGCCTGTGGCAGGGCGTCCCGCTGGTGGTCTGGCTGGGCTCGCCAGCAGACAGGTGGAAACAGCAGCAGCAGGCCACCTGGCTTTTCCCCCAGCTCTCTCCCACGGGGCAGTCGCCGGAGGTTCCAGGGAGCCCACTGGGGCTTCTTACCTGACCCACATCCTTGTCCAGCCTCGACCAGACTGAACCCACACCGTCATTTCCACCAGGTTGACTTGTGGGTCACATTCAGTTCAAACTTCGGAGGAAAAAAAGGACATTATTTGCAGGACTCCCCAAGCCCCCCAGACTCAGAAGTCACAAAGAGAAACACTGACAAGACTCTAACTACACGTGAATTTGAAACGTCTGATCGTTTGCTGTGTGGCTCAGGAAACTCAAACAGGGGCGCTGTCTCAGCCTAGAGGGGTGGGATGGGCGGGAGATGGGAGGGAGTTCAAAAGGGAGGGGAGATATGTACATCTACAGCTGATTCGTGTTGAGGATTGACAGAAAACAACAGAATTATGCAAAGCAGTTATCCTTCAATAAAAAATTAATTGATTTTTAAAAAACTTCTGATCAGCACAGGAAGCACAAACTGGGAAAGACTTTCTGCAGCACAGCTCTCTGACGGTGGGCAGGTTGGACCACGTGGTTTAAAGGTCCTATTTGGCAGAAGAGACCACAGTCGCCCCCGAACTGGGGGGGAAAAAAAAAAAACTTGCAACCTACATAATGGAAAAACTGATAGATATAACCGTGTAAAAATTAAAAATATCTCAGAGCAAAAGATACCATAGGCAAACATAGCTGGTCCAAGCTGCTTCTCCAGCTCGGGGTTCGTGGCACCCCACCTGCTCACACGGCCAGGATGCTTTCCACGGCAGCTCAGCACCCCATCGCCTCAGGCATGTTTGCTTTTGACACCGGTGCACCCCTCCCCCGGCGACACACCACCCCGGGAGCACCTGTGTGCAGCTGGGTCCCCTGGCGGCACAGGGGTCCCATCGACGCGTTCCCACTCGGGATGCTGCCCACCTCGGGGCTGGTGTGAGCTCTAGGATGACAATCAGAGGCTGCCTCCCCCTAAGCAAGTGGCGCGGGGGCTCTGTCCACATCGCTAACACAGAGAGGCATCGGACGTTAAAAATGATGATAAAGTGCATGGCGAAGTTGAAAGCCAAGAGGGACGGGGTGAGAGAGGATGGGGAAGTGTTGAACCCTCAGGGGCAGGGCAGTGGCACCCAACGCGTCTGGGAGGTCCTGGAGCTGCAGACCCTCCGGAGGGCTGGAGGGAAGGCAGAGGTGTGTGGGGTCCTCGCCGGCACAGCACGGTGTCCCTGGGGCGCTGCCTGCTCTGGGGTGCCTTCGGGTGCAGAAGGCGGGCCCGGGGGCTTGGGACACCCGGTCCGTGCTGCAATGGCCATAGGCCCTTGGGCGCTTCTGCAACCTCCCGGCACCTCCAGGAGCGAAAACTGCATCCTCAGCCCAGCCCTCCCACGAGCTGGGCCTGGGCCCCACGAGTTACTTCTGTGAAGTGGCGAGGCCTGGAGCACGTAGAATGCCGTGACGCATTTGCGAAGAGTGGGCTCTGGGCCAGACCTCACCCGGGGCAGGGGACTGAGTCCAGCCCAGAAAGGTGCCCACGAGGCGCCGGGTACAGGAGAGGCCGAGGCGGGTCCTCACTCGACGTTCACTCCCCGCTGGCGTCTCTAGTCCGCACGGAGATGCTCTGGGACCGTGCTGGCTGCCAGGGCCTCCAGCTGCTGTCTCATCACCACGCAGAGCCGCCTCACCCGGCGGGAGCCTCTGACCAGGAGCCTACTGTTGACCCACGTGACTGACCGGCATGTGTCTTCCTTCTTGGTGACCACCCTGGGCAGCCGTCCCCGAGCGCCGGGCTCTGAGTCCAGTCCCGGGTCTGGGGGACAGGGAGCCCGGGCCGTGAGGAAGTAGTGTCTCCCCACCTTTGCAAACCAATGCCCAGGAGAGGTCCTCCCGAGGCAGTTACGACGGCAGGGGCGCAGTCCACAGCCCCGCACGGCCGACCCCCGCTGGGAGCCCAGGGTCCCCAAGGCCAGCTTCCGTGTGAGCGTTCACCAGAACTCACTGAGGGCGCTTGCGCTCCCAGCTGTGGTCGCGACCCCGACAGGGCACAGATGAAAGTCTCAAGGGGGGAGGCCTGGGCACCCGCCTCCAGACGTCGTCCCACCCTGGAGTCCTAATGTGTGGCCTCCCCGTGGGGTGTTGCCACCTGGGGCCCAGGATCCTCGCTGGAGCGCCACACCCGACCACCTCTCTGGGGTGCAGGCGGACCCGTGGCCCACTCTACGCCACATTGACCTATAGGCCCCCAGACACTAGAGACCCTTTCACCAGGCAGGACACCCGAGAGGCCTAGAGATCACCTCTCAGGAGCTGAGGGCGAGGTGGTCTCTAAAGTCCAGGCCTTCCAAGCAGAATAGCCCAGCCTCACAGGCGGGGAGGGGCTCTCCCCGGGACCAGCCGGCCTGGGGGCCAGGCGCTCAGGGCCATCAGACGGGTTTGAGCCCACCTTACGCCCCCACCCCATCCCCTGCGGCAACGCTGACCGTCACGGAAACCGCCTGCAGAGGCGCTGAACTCAGCCTGGTTTGAACGAAGTCAGTGAGGCTTTGACAAGCGTTTTAGTGCTATCGTAGAAGCTGACCACGTCATAAGTGAAGAAATAGGCCCAAGCTCTCACTGACCATGGCTAACCCCCCCACCCGCACCCTGGGCAGGTATAAGCGGCCAGCCCACCCTCGGTTCCAGCGCCAAGGGGGCATCCGGGCTCCTGACAGCGCAGCTTGGCAAGTCTTCCCACCCCGAGTGGAGTCCATCTCCCACTTCCGGAATCCAGGGGCTGGACCTCAGGGCTTCCTGGGTCCAACAGGAAGTGCCGCATGCTATTCCATGCCTTGCCCTCGAGACACCTTGGGCAAGGGGGAAACTTACACACTAAAGATTACAAACGCTGCTGGAAGAGATGAAGGCTCTAAATGAACAGATATCACTGTTCACGGACTGAACGACTCAGCACCTCTGTGATGGCCACCCTCCCTGAATTCATCCACGCACCCATGGCAACGCCTATCAACATCCAAGCTGGCTTCTTAGTTTTTGCAGAAATTGGTACACTGATCTTAAAATTCACATGCAAATGTAAAGTCCCCGGAAGAGCCAACATGGTCTAAAAAGAACAAAGTTGGAGAACTCAGCACTTCCTGACTTCAAAGGGTGCTCCAGAGCTGTGGTAACCAAGAGAGTACCATATGAGCAAAAGGGCAGGCACACAAAGCCACGCAGTAGAACTGAGAGTCCGCGAATAATCCAGTACCTTTACAGCCAATTGATTTCCAACAGGGATGCCAGTCCCACAACGGGAGAAGGTACACCTCACGTCCTTGATCGAGGACCCGTATCCAGAATGTGTCTTATCACTCAAGAGTACGACAAATAATCCAAGCTTTAAGTGACCAAAAATTTTCGATAGTTGACCAGAGGACACAGACGGCCTGTAAGAACTTGAAGAAACACTTGGCAACGTTAGTAAGTAGAGAAATACAAGTTAAAACCACAGTAAGACACACGAGGGTAGCTGTCACCAGAAGAACGGTTGTTCTGATGATGGCTCTGGGGATGGGGAAGTTTGAGAGACTGGTTGTCGTTTAGTCGCTAAGTCATGTCCAGCTCTTTCGTGAGCCTGTGGACGGCAGCCCCTCAGGATCCTCTCTCTGTGGGATATCCCGGGCAAGAATACTGGAGTGGGTTGCCATTTCCTCCTCCAGGGAGAAACTGGAACCTTCGTATATTAACAGTAGAAATGTGACAGGTGCCACCGTTTGAAAAGCAGCTCAGCTGTTTCTTAAAATGTTAAACATAAATTTACCATATGGCCCAGCAATTCCACTCCTCTCATCTACCCAAGAGAAATGGAAACATATGCCCACACGGAGACTTGTGCATGAATATTCACAGCAGCTTCATTTCTACAGACCAGGACTGGAAGCAGCCCAAATGCCTATCAACCAGCAAGTGGGAAACAAGACAGGCTGGACCCTTGCGGGGAGCATCGGCTGGACCCTTGCGGGGAGCATCGGCCAGCACTAGGAAAGAACCAAGTTCTGACACAGGGTATAAGACGACTTTATGCCAGATGAGAGAAGATCTCAGATGGTGTGATTCTATTAATATGAAAGGTCCAGAAATGATAAATCTGAGGACACAGGAAGTACATCAGTGGCTGTCAGGGGCTGGGCCCCGCGGTTGCTTTGTGGGTGGTGAAGCTGTTCTACAGTGACACTGTGGTGATCACAGCGTAATTCCAAATTTATTTTTTAAAACTTGAATTGTGACACTTAAAACAAGTGAATTTTATAGTTTATAAAATATAACTCAATAAGACTGTTAAATAGAAAAACGGAAGAGAAGCCTCGAGCACTGTGCTGTCTCTCTCCCCCCGTGGCTGCCGTGATCTGCTGCTGATGAGACGTGTGGCTCAGACACTCCACTGCCCACTCCCCAGCTGAGAGGCAGCTCCCAGATGGGCCAAGAGACTGGCCTAGCCAACTCCAGGTGACACGGGAAGGCCAGCCCAGATCAGCAGAACAATCCAGCGGAGCCATGCCTTCACGCGCCATCGCGGACTCTCCTGCTTTACCTTGAGCTGGGCAGTTTGTTACACAGCACCAGCTGACTGATGCACACCCTGCCTGTCACAGCACTTGATTCCAGATGACCACGGATGATGACTGCTGATGCAGCAGAGATGTGGGCATCACACCCCATCTCCCCCCAGCTGAGCTGGGGGAGGACAGACGTGCCACCCACAGTGCTAAGGACACGGGGTGGGGTGCCCTGTCATCTCTCACTGCAGCCCTGTGATCACGCAGCCCCAGGGCTCGGGTTTAGAGACTGGTTCAAACGCACGGCTTCCTGCCTGCAGCCTCAGTCAGAGGCCCACAGGGAGTCAGGCAGGGCGGCTCCCCAGCGGGGCAGCGGCTCAGCCCCTCCTGCCCTACGCCTGTGTGGCCACCAGCAGCCCTTCTTCAGAACCCACCTGCCCCGGGACCCCGCATCCTAACATCTGGAAATTCTGGGTTGTTTTGGAGCCATGTCAGCTTCCTAGGGGTATGACTGAGACAGACAAGTGAATTGGTCAAGGTTGCAGGACACACGGTCCCTAAACAAAACTCAATCATACTTTCACACGCTACCAAGCAACGATGGGAAATGGAAACGTAAAAGCACCATTTACAGAAGTACCACTTAACGGGAAATAGGATAAATCTGACAAAAATGGGCCAGAGCTGCAAACAGAAACCCAGGAAACAAGAACGGTGCACTGAGACTGGTTAAGACGGGGATCCCCTGGCGGCCCCGTGGTTAAGACTCTGCACTCCCAAGGCACGGGGCTCGGGTTCAACCCCTTGTTGGGGAACTAAGTTCCCGCAGGCTACACAGCGTGGCCAGAAAAAAAGTAGTTACCATGGCAAATTACATGGTGTGTGCATTTTACCACAATTATTATAATAAAAGGACAGAAAACCAAAAAAGGCCCCAATTAACAGTGGCTGTCTCCGGGGGAGTGAGATTGTGAATGTTTCCCCTTCATTTCTATGTTTTCCTATACTGTCCACATTTTCTCTAATCAACAAGGATCACTTATAATTGGAGAAAAGTAAAATTAATTTTTAAATAATAAAAAAAAAACTCAAAGCATTGCCAAGAGAAATTCACCAAGAACTGGATCAGTGGGAAGGCACCCAGCCTGGAGGGCGAGAAGACCCAGTTTTGTTGACACCAAATCTCTCCAAATGCGACACAGTTCCAATCAGAATTCCAGCAGGAGTGGCAGGGCCTTTCCTTAAATCAGTCAGATTTTAATCAGTTTCTTAAAAAGCTAAAATGGGGGCTTCCATGGTGGTACAGGGACAGACGCCGAGCTCCCAGTGTGGGGGGCCTGGGTTCAGCCCCGGGTCGGGGAACTAGAGCCCATGTGCCTCAACGTGGGCAGAAGATCCAGGGCAGCCAAATGAGTAAATACCTTCTAAAAGCTAAAAGCACACTTAGGCTACACCCAGCACTCTCACTACGGGGTGTTTATCCCAGAGAAACCCGAGCTTCCGCTCACAGCAGTGCCCGTTCACTAGCGTCTACCGAGCTCTGTGTAACTGCCTAGACTGGAAACAAGTGTCCTCCGCCGGGCAAACAGCTGGACAGACCTCGGGCATCGGCGCGGTGGGGCAGAGCTCAGCGAGACAGGGAGCAGGCTACCCGCCTCCAGCTGGAAGGATTCCGAGGCGGCAATGCTGTGGGCACAGAACCATCTCAAACGTTGCAGGGTGTGTAGTCCAACCGACATGCTGTTCTTGAAGTGACGAGACTGCAGAGAGGCGGCACAGATTAGAGGCTGGGGTGGGGGAGAGGCGGCGGGACGGGGCAGCGGGTCGGGGTCCCCACGGTGGTGGTGGTGGTCCTAGGTGCATCTAAACCGTGGCGGTGGCTGTGGGAATCTACGCCGTGGTAAAGTGTCAAGGAGCAATACACAGAGACGCAAGAAGGGGCCTCTGAAGAAACCCCTGATGGCCCAGGAGGGTCTGTGGGCTGGTGGCCATCCTGCCTTTGACTGTTCAACACTAAGTCTTGTCCCACTCTTTGAAACCCCACGGACTATATAGCCCACTAGGCTCCTCTGTCCCGGGGATTTTCCAGGCAAGAATACTGGAGTGGGTTGCCATTTCCTTCTCCAGGGATATCCTGCCTTTGATAACACCCCACAGTTACGGAAGGGAGGCTGGGGGGGAAAGCAGCCTGACGGGTATAGAGGAATCCTCTGTATTATTTTTTGCTACCTCTTGAGACTGTATAATTACTTCAAAACAAAATCCCCGCAGGTTTTGTTTTGTTTTTGTTTGGTGGAGGAGGGCATGTAGACAGAGGTGCCTGGCTGGCTACTGTCCCAACAGGGTCACAAAGAGCTAGACACCATGGAAGTGACTTAGCATGCAGGCATGCACAGAAAGCGACAAACGGATTCTGAAATTCAGGTAGAAATGCAAAGGACCCAGAGTGGCCCAAAACAACTTCAAAAAAGAAAACCAGAGTTGGAGGGAGCTCCCTAGCAGCCCAGTGGTTAGGAGTTGGCAGTTTCACTGCTGGGGCCCAAGTTCATTTCTTGGTGGGAGAACTAAGATCCTGCAAGCTGTGTGGTTCGGCCAAAGAGAATAAAAGAAAAGGCAAACAGAGCTGGGGAACTAACACCGCCTGATTTCAAGACTGACTGTAAAACTACGGGAGCCCAAAACCAGAGCCAAGCCCTGCGTCCACCAGGCGCGTGACCGGCCTAACCAGCGGTGGCGCGCCCGCGCGCTGGGGAGCCACGCGGGGAGGAGAAGCGACAGCTGCTGGCTTACCAGCAGGGACTGGCCTCAGAACAGTTAAACGGAAGAGGAAAGGCCAAGTCAAAAAAGACTGCTTCCTGTGCCGCTTAGTCGCTAATTCACGTCCGCTTCTTTGCAACCCCATGGACTAGAGCACACCAGGCTTCCCTGACCGTCACTGTCTCCCAAAGTTTGCTCAGATCCACACCCATCGAGCTGGTGATGCGATTCAACCATCTCATCCTCTGTTGCCCCCTTCTCCTCCCGCCCTCAATCTTTCCCAGCATCACCGTCTTTTCCAGTGAGTCAGCTCTTCGCATCAGGTGGCCAAAGTATGGGAGCTGCAGCTTCAGCTTCAGTCCTTCCAATGAATATTCAGGGCTGATCTCCTTTAGGATCGACTGGTTTGATCTCCTCGCTGTCCAAGGGACTCTCAAGAGTCTTCTCCAGCACCACGGTTCAAAAGCATCAATTCTTTGATGCTCAGCCTTCTTTATGGTCCAACTCTCACATCTGTACATGCCTACTGGAAAAGCCATAGCTTTGACTATACGGACCCGTTGTCAGCAAAGCAATGTCTCTATTTTTAAATACACTGTCTAATGTTGTCATTTCTTTTCCATGGGAATGGTCTTGATCCCTGTCTCCCGTACAATGTCACGAACCTCATTCCATAGTTCTTCAGGCACTCTATCAGATCTAGGCCCTTAAATCTATTCCTCACTTCCACTGTATAATCATAAGGGATTTGATTTAGGTCATACCTGAATGGTCTAGTGGCTTTCCCTACTTTCTTCAATTTGAGTCTGAATTTGGCAATAAGGAGTTCATGATCTGAGCCGCAGTCAGCTCCTGGTCTTGTTTTTGTTGACTGTATAGAGCTTCTCCATCTTTGGCTGCACAGAATATAATCAATCTGATTTCGGTGTTGACCATCTGGTGATGTCCATGTGTAGAGTCTTCTCTTGTGTTGTTGGAAGAGGGTGTTTGCTATGACCAGTGCATTTTCTTGGCAAAACTCTATTAGTCTTTGCCCTGCTTCATTCCGCATTCCAAGGCCAAATTTGCCTGTTACTCCAGGTGTTTCTTGACTTCCTACTTTTACAGGGAGGCCTGGCGTGCTGCGATTCATGGGGTCGCAAAGAGTCGGACACGACTGAGCGACTGAACTGAACTGAACTGAACGTTGTCATAGCTTTCCTTCCCAGGAGCAAGCATCTGTTGACTTCATAGCTGCAGGCACTGCCCACAGTGATTTTGGAGCCCAAGAAAATAAAATCTGTCACTGCTTCCACTTTTTCCCTTTCTGTTTGCCATGAGGCCATGGGCCTGGATGCCAGGATTTTAGTTTTCTGAATGTTGAGTTTCAAATTAGCTTTTTTACTCTCCTCTTTCACCCTCATCAAGAGGCTCTTTAGTTCTCCTTGCTTTCTGCCATTAGAGTGGAGGAGGCTGATCTTTGGCTTACTGTTAAGTTTATATAGGGGGTTAGGCGGCGTATCACCCGCATATCTGAGGTTGCTGATACTTCTCCCGGCAGTCTTGATTCCAGCTTGTGATTCACCCAGCCCGGCATTTCTCATGATGTTCTCTGCATCCCCAGCTGAAGGTCCTTCCCGCTCTGGCCCAGCCACTCCATTCTTTCTGAAGCTTTGAGTAACTCCCCTCTGCTCTTCCCCCGTAGCGTATTGGACGCCTTCCCACCCGGCGGACCCGTCTTCTGGCATCACATCTCTTTGCCTTTCCATGCTGTCCATGGGGTTTTCCAGGCAAAAATACCAGAGTGGTTTACCATTCCCTTCTCTAGTGGACCATGTTTCCTCAGAACTCTTCAGTATGACCAGGCCATCTTGGGAGGCCTGGCATGGCACGGCGCTCAGCTTCACTGAGTTAGACAAGCCCTTTCACCACAACGAGGTTGTGATCCATGAAGGAGGGACATCCTGTATGATTCCATTTATATGGAATTCCGGGCAGTGCAAGCTAACCCATCTCGAGAGAAAGCTGATGAGAGGTTGCCTGGGGCTGGGGTCACAGAGGGGCGTGGGGACACTGGGAGATGGCAGCTGTGCTCACGATCTTGATTGCTGCCGTGGGTCTGCAGCTGTGCACTCACAGGAGAACTTATCAAGTGTGTATTTTAAGCGTGCACCATTTATTGTATGTCAAGTACACTTCAGGAGAGCTGTCGCTAACAGTGAGGAATGTGTGGAGGTAGCTAGATTTTTTTCCACAATTGGGCACAGATTCTGTTTCTTGGGAGGAGCCACGGTTGCTACAGCAGGAATGTGCAGGTGGAAAGCGTCCAGGGAGTTTGTGTACCTGGACCCTAAGGTCGCTGTCATCCTGTTCTCAACACGGCTGCGTCCGGGCCACGTCCCCATTTGGGGAATGCCCGTGAGGTCCTGCTATTCACATAAGATACACATAGATGGTATGTGGGTGTCGCGACATACCCACGTATACCCATGCAAATCGGGACACAGCCACAATTTCTTTTAGAAGAACACAGATCACACCCACCTTGTGACACCACATCACACCGTTAGGATGGTTATTATATCTAAGGAAGCATGAAGTATTGAGCATCGGTGAGGATGTAGAGAAACTGGAATCTTTGTGCAATGTTGGTAGGAATGTAAAATGGTGCAGTTGCCACGGAGAACAGCATGATGCTTCCTCCAAAAAATAAAAAATAGAACTATCATATGATCCAGCAATCCCCGCGTGGGTATTTATCCAAATGAACTGAAAGCAGAATCCCAGGAGACCTAACCCTTGTCGAGTGCAGCTGAGAGCTGGGTGCAGCCTGGGCTCCAAGGGCAGATGAAGGGGCGGACAAGATGTGGTCCATCCAGACAAGGAAATGTCGCTCAGCATTAGAAAGGAAGGGAGTTCTTTTTTTTTTTCTTCCAATATTACTCTTTTTATTTTTTAATTTTATTTATTTTTAATATAAATTTATTTATTTTAATTGGAAGCTAATTACTTTACAATATTGTATTGGTTTTGCCATAGATCAACATGAATCCAGCATGGGTGTACACGTGTTCCCCATCCTGAACCCACCTCCCTCCCCATACCATCCCTCTGGGTCATCCCAGTGCACCAGCCCCGAGCATCCTTCTCATGCATCGAACCTGGACTGGCGATTCATTTCACATGTGATAATATACATGTTTCAATGCCATTCTCCCAAATCATCCCACCCTCGCCCTCTTCTGATGCCGGAACTCAAAGGCGTCACGCTGAGTGAAATAAATCAGTCACGAAAAGAGAAATACTGCAGACTCCACTGATAAAAACCTAAAGTAATCCGATTCCTAAGATTTGCAGCCAGAGGCTCCAGGGCAGAGAAAATGCACAGCTCTTGTTTAACGGGGATGGAGGCTCAGCTCTACGAGGTGGGGAAGCTCTGGGGTGATATTTCACGACACTGTGAACGTGCTTTAATTAACATTACTGAACTGTGCGCTCAAAAACTGCTGGGATGGAAATTTTACCTTCTGTGGGTTTTGCCACAACTGAAAACTTTTTTGAATACACCATGATGGTGGGACTACAGTGTGAATGTGCCAAGGCCTCTGAGCGGCGCGCCGGAAGTGGCTGAGGTGGCCAAGGGCTTTATGTCTATTTCGCCACAGATCCCTAAAACTTACAAAGAGACTGCCCCTCCCTGCGGGGCCAGTGGTTAAGAATCTGCCTGCTCATGCAGGGACACAGGTTCAGTCCCTGGTCCAGGAAGATTCCACAGCTAAGCCTGTGAACCACAGCTACGGAAGCCAGCGCACCCTAGAGCTTGCGCTTTGTAACTAGAGGGGCTCAGAGCGACCAGGGGTAGCCCCTGCTCACCGCAACCAGAGAAAGCCAGAACGCAGCAGCAAAGACCCAGGGCGGCCAAAACCAACACAAGAAGTTAAAATAAATAAATAATTTTCTTCAGAAAAGCGGAATGAGAGGTGACAAGCTGGCAGAGTGGTAGGTGGACGTGGAGTCCATCTCTCCACATGGACGCACCAGGAATCCATCTTCAGACACAGAAGATCTCACAGATCACCAGCTGAGAGCGGGCAGGAGTCTTTGACGCCCGGAAAGGAATATACAGACCCACGCAAAACTCTGACTTCCCTGGTGGTGCAAAGGATAAGGATCTGCCTGCCAACCCAGGTCCAGGAGGACTCCCCGTGCTGAGGTGCTAAAGCCTGGGAGCCACAACTGCTGAGCCCGGGAGCCACGGTTCCTGAGGCCCGCACGTCCAGAGCTCGCGCTCCACAGCCAGAGAAGCCCCCGCAACGGGAAGCCCACGCACCGCCCGGGAGAGCACCCTCCACTGACCACAACCAGGAAAAGACCATCACGTGCGGCAAGAAAGACCCAGTGCAAACCAAAATTTATCCATTAATTAAATTTAAAAAAGAAATGGAACGAAAGAAAGAACACAGATGGCAGGTACCGGGGCTCCTTTCGCAGATCCTGCCTTTCCAGCTCAGCCGTCCACGGGCCTGTGGACAGCCTTCCGCGCCCTTTGTAAAGCTCGCAGTGTCCTGCCTCCTGGGCTGCCCGAGCGTAGGTGACCCACCCCGACAGATGGCACGGTTTGGGGTCTGGTTACTGGCCACCACTGGCCAGGTGGTCACGACCAGCCCAGCCTTAGGACCCTAATGCTCGATGCTCCCGGGCAGCGGCAAAGGGCCGAGCACTGGACAAGGTCAGGGTGTCAGGCGCCGCCCTGCCTGCAGCGGCTCCCCCTCCTCGGCCCGGTCCCCGCCCCCTCCCCACCCCAGCTTCCCTCCACCAAGGAGGGCAAGGAGCTGCTTCACGCTGACCTTAACTGGAACTTCTCGAGTGGTCATGAAATTGGCCGGGCTTTTCTGTGTGAGTTTTCTAAGCGCGCTCCCGAGAAGCCCTTGGCCCCACGTGGGGGACTCAGGCCCCACTCGGCTGCATCCACTGGGCCCCTCCGCGGGAGCCCTCCCTTCTCCGCGGCAGGGAGCAGACACAGAACCACCCACCAGCTGTCTTCTTCCCCCCTTGATGCTTGATTGGCTCTCGGGTGAATGCTTTCCTGGAATGCTCCCGTAGTTTTCTGCTGGGGACAGTTTTCCCCTTGCTCGTTTCTAGAAGCTCTCCGAATAGTGGAAGGCGCTGCAGTTCGTCCTGAGTGTTGTTATGAGGAGGTGGAGCCCCTTGTGCGGACACCGCTGTGTGAGCCGTCGGACCAGCTGGTCGCGCAGCCCTCCCGGGTCCTCCAACTGTGGACTCCTCGGTGAGCGCGTGCGCGCAGCGGACGCACACCCGGGTCTCCGTTCCTAACCCCGGCGCTGCGGCGGTGCTGGCCAGTGCCGAGCCTCTGTCTGCCCAGCCCTGTCCTCCCGGTCCTTTTCCTCCTGCTCCGAGGCCGCTGGCCTTCACGCCTTACTGCCCTGCTCCTCGTGGGTGGGGACTCACCTGTGTCCTGTTCAGACACAACGGCTCTCCAGCTGTGGGCAGGCGGGCGGCCACACGCCTGTGCCGGGACCTGCTTCCCACCGCCGCACGCTCCACGGAGGAGCCTGTGGGGGAGCATAAGCCCCCACCGGTCCAGGAGCTGGGTGGACACGCCCACTGCCCTCCCCTCCAGGATGAGCGGGCACGCCCACTGCCCCGCCCTCCCCTCCAGGTTGAGGGGTGGAGACGCCCACTGCCCCGCCCTCCCCTCCAGGTTGAGGGGCTGTCTCTTATACACATCTAGATGTGTATAAGAGACAGGATCACACCCACCTTGTGACACCACATCACACCGTTAGGATGGTTATTATATCTAAGGAAGCATGAAGTATTGAGCATCGGTGAGGATGTAGAGAAACTGGAATCTTTGTGCAATGTTGGTAGGAATGTAAAATGGTGCAGTTGCCACGGAGAACAGCATGATGCTTCCTCCAAAAAATAAAAAATAGAACTATCATATGATCCAGCAATCCCCGCGTGGGTATTTATCCAAATGAACTGAAAGCAGAATCCCAGGAGACCTAACCCTTGTCGAGTGCAGCTGAGAGCTGGGTGCAGCCTGGGCTCCAAGGGCAGATGAAGGGGCGGACAAGATGTGGTCCATCCAGACAAGGAAATGTCGCTCAGCATTAGAAAGGAAGGGAGTTCTTTTTTTTTTTCTTCCAATATTACTCTTTTTATTTTTTAATTTTATTTATTTTTAATATAAATTTATTTATTTTAATTGGAAGCTAATTACTTTACAATATTGTATTGGTTTTGCCATAGATCAACATGAATCCAGCATGGGTGTACACGTGTTCCCCATCCTGAACCCACCTCCCTCCCCATACCATCCCTCTGGGTCATCCCAGTGCACCAGCCCCGAGCATCCTTCTCATGCATCGAACCTGGACTGGCGATTCATTTCACATGTGATAATATACATGTTTCAATGCCATTCTCCCAAATCATCCCACCCTCGCCCTCTTCTGATGCCGGATCTGTCTCTTATACACATCTAGATGTGTATAAGAGACAGGGCTGAGGGGTGGAGACGCCCACTGCCCCGCCCTCCCCTCCAGGCTGAGGGGTGGAGATGCCCACTGCCCCGCCCTCCCCTCCAGGCTGAGGGGTGGAGATGCTCACTGCCCCGCCCTCCCCGTGAGAACTTCCCTGAAGTCCTACCCTCTGGACGCTGGCCCCAGCTTCCTTCATGACACCTTCCCCATCCTCGCCCTGGGGTTGTCTGCAGTACTGACCCCTCCCACGTGTCCTGTCCCCTCTCCGGCCGCCTGGCTGCTCCTGTTGGTGTCCCTGACACAGGGCAGTGGCCAAGCCGCAGGGTCCCTCAGGCGCCCCTCGCTCCCAGACACTCATCAAGCCCCGCCCAGGTCCCCACCTGCGGGGTCCACACACGACACGTGGGGTCCTGCAGCCGGGCAGGCCTCCAGCCAGGGGGAGGGGCGGGCTCCCTCCCCAGGCCCCCCATCTCCCCTCGTGAGGTCCAGGGACGACTTCTGCCCTCTCCCCGCTGGACGGGGAGGAGAGACCTCCTGCCCCCCAGGACTCCCTGCGGGGAGGCGGGTGTCTCCTCAGCCCCCGTCCCTCCACCCTAACCCCCGAGTACACCTGCCCCCATGGCCTCGGTTCACATTGCGTGTTGATTGCTCTTACCCGAACGGCGGTCCCCTCCCCAGGCCCTTTCCTTCTTGAGACACGTATTGAGGTCATGGGGGTCAACCGAGGCTTCGAGACGTGAGGACATCCAGGGGGCCACACAGGGCAGCCCGTCCTCTCTCAGACGCTCTGGACCCTGAGTGTGACACCTGACCAGGCCTTCCGGGGGGACTTGGGGGGCTCAGCGGAGGCAACGCCTTGGCCGAAGGCAGTCTTGAGGCCAGAGCCTGCAGCAGCCCCGGAGCTCTTAGACTCTCTGTTTATGCCCAGTCCAACCCCTCCAGGCCAGGGCAGGAATCGCCGTGTTGACTGCTTTCCCTGGTGAGGCCAGGTGACTCCTAGGTTGCTGAGCTGCCGGCCGTTCCGCTCCCCGGCCCCTCGGCACGTCCCGCGTGCAGGTCCTGCCAACGGTGGAGCAGCGGTACCTGGAAAGACTCTGTCCCCAAAGGCAGCAGCCACAGCCTCGCTCCGCTCCTGCTTATGCTCCCTGCGCCTGGGGCCGTCCCAGGCGCCTGCAGCTCAGCAGCTGACCAGCGTGCTGCAGAGCTCAGGCCGGGAAGGAGCTGTCGAAAGGGGTCAGGCTGCTGGCCCCCCCATCCCCGGGAAGGACCAGAGAGATCCAAGGCAGGCAGGTGACTGCTGATCAGCTGACCTGCCACACAAGGGACCCCCTTCTGCCCGTGGGGGCGGGTGGAACCCAGGAGGTGGGACATGCGGGTGCTGGCCGGTGGCTTCTGCAGTGGACGATGGACTGCCCCACCCCCAGTGGACCTGATGGGGGTGACCAGGACAGGCAGCGACGGGGTTCTGCCATCACCACTGCCTGCTGGCGCGGTGCTGGGATGGAGGCCCCATCGCCTCTGGTCTGCAGAGGACGAGACCAAAACTTGGAGACCTGCCCACAGGCATGGGGCTGGTGATTTTCAGGTGAGGTGATGAAGGCCTGGTGCCCAGCCTGGTCCTCTCACCTGTGCTGACTGCTGCACGGGGGGACGTGTGACATGGGTGTGACCCACCGGGCTCTTGGCCTCCTTAGTCAGTAGCAATGATGAGAGGCCAGACAAGGAATTCAGGCCGGCCGTGTGCACAAGCTGCACGCGGGAGATACGGGCTACCTGGAGGGAGACTGAGGGTCAGCACAGAGGCAGTGCCTGCCTCCCAGGCCTCTGGACAGGGTTACCGTCAGCCCTAATGCACGTGTTCACTTAGACGCTGGGGGAACTCCCTGGGCGTCCAGGGTCTGGGACTCGGCCCTTTCACTGTGGTGGGCCTGGGTGTGGCTCTGATCCCTGGTCAGGGCGCCTGGGGCTTCCCCGGTGACTCGCGGTAGAGAATCTGCCTGCCCCGCGGGAGCCCCAGGAGGCACGGGCTTGACCCCTGGGTCAGGAAGGTCCCCTGGAGGAGGCGTTGTTGCCTGGAGAACCCCGTGGACAGAGGAGCCTGGCGGGCTATAGTCCTTGGGGTTGCAAGGAGTCGGACACGGCTGAGCAGCTGAGCATGCGCGTGCAGGGGGTGTGTGCAGTTCCCGGCCTTTGTTCCTGACACCCTGCTTTTGCTGCTGGCTCTTCAGAAGCCGCGCTTGGGCTTCTGGCCTTTTTGTGTCTCGTCCCTAATTTGGCTGAACTGTGCCTGCACGCAGTTATTTTCAGTCCCTTACGGTTCCTTTGCGTTTTGTTGCTGGAGGAGATGTCTGTCCAGGTGCAAGCCCTGCAGCAAAGCGACCCGGTCCACCGCTGCCAAGTACTCGAGAGTCGCTTCAGCGCAGCGTTGCGAGATGAGACGCTGACGCACCGGCCTTTGCCAGAAGGTGCCCGGGAAGCAGGAAGACAGAGAGCCCTACGAAGCCTGGAGTAAGGCTTGGGATTCTGTCAAGTACAGGCCCCCACCCGTGTGACTGACATAAGGAAACTCTCTCTAAATAACAAAAGCATCTCCCAGAACCTCACGGTCTCTCTTCATAGTGGTCATCATTTATTCCAAAATTACCAGGTGCGCCAGAAAACGGTTTCACACAAGCCAAGAAAAATCAGAGATGTAAACCCATAGGTCACCAATATTGGAATGATTAGACTGAACCTTAAAATCTGATTAATATGTTTGAGAAAATCAATGGAAAAAAATGGAGAATTTCATCAGAGAATTGAAATCTAAAGTAAAAGAATCATTTGGAAATTCTAGAACTGAAATACAAAATAGCTGAAATGAATAACAGAATAGATGGTTTTAAAAGCAGATCACACACAGCAGAAGCGAGGATTAGTGAAATGGAAATTATGTTAAGTGCAAAATACTCTGCTGGAAACAGGAAGGGGGAAAAAAGAGCTAAAAATACATAGAATAAGACCTGTGAACAACTGAATAGATGGTTTTAAAAGCAGATCACACACAGCAGAAGAGAGGATTAGTGAAACGGAAATTATGTAAGTAGAAAATACCCAGATGGGAACAAGGAGAGAAAAGCAAGTATAAAGACACACAGGCATAGTGGACACAGGAAAAATCCAACATGGGTGAAATTAGAATCCTAGAAAGAGATTTTAAAAATTTTAAAGCATTTAGGAAAAATCTGTACCTTGCCTTTGAAGTGCAACAAATACAAAAAGCCCAGCATTTTTCAACAGAAACGATGCAAGCAGAGAAGAGCACGCAGGGAATGAGCCTTGAAGCTGCCGCAGGGCAGGGACCGAGGGCTCCAAGCCGGACCCTGGACGTGAGTAGCAGCCCACAGGCCCTGTCCCCTCTCCGGCCGCCTGGCTGCTCCTGTTGGTGTCCCTGACACAGGGCAGTGGCCAAGCCGCAGGGTCCCTCAGGCGCCCCTCGCTCCCAGACACTCATCAAGCCCCGCCCAGGTCCCCACCTGCGGGGTCCACACACGACACGTGGGGTCCTGCAGCCGGGCAGGCCTCCAGCCAGGGGGAGGGGCGGGCTCCCTCCCCAGGCCCCCCATCTCCCCTCGTGAGGTCCAGGGACGACTTCTGCCCTCTCCCCGCTGGACGGGGAGGAGAGACCTCCTGCCCCCCAGGACTCCCTGCGGGGAGGCGGGTGTCTCCTCAGCCCCCGTCCCTCCACCCTAACCCCCGAGTACACCTGCCCCCATGGCCTCGGCGGGCCGGCCTGGCTCTGGGTGGGGGCTGGGAGGCCTCTGCTCTGACTCCAGGCCCGGCTGGGCGGGGGGCCCCGCCCCGAGCCCGGGCGGCCCCTCCTCCTCCACTCTACCCAGTGACAGGTGCAGGAGGGGGACAGCCGTCCCGCGTCCAGCGTCCTGCGCAGCTGCTGCTCTGGGGCCGGCCTGGTCTCTGTCCTGGGACCTTTTGCTCCTCTGTGTGGGGCAGGAGGCGCTCTCAGCGCCCCGGGCCCCAGGTCTCTCTCTCACCGGCTCCCTTGGGGTCCCCACACTGGCGCCCTCCCTCAGAAGCCCGCAGCAGGCTTGGAGTTCAGGGCCAGCCTGGACCTCTGGGCCCCGTGCGCGTGTCAGGGAGGGGCAGGGGGCCAGCTGGGGGTGCTTTCAAGTAGGTCCCCAGTCCTCCCCCCTCGGGTGTGGGCTTGATGCCCAGGTGGAGCTGGTGCTGTGACGCTGGCTCAGCCATCAAAACCTCGCAGCTTCTGTCCTGCGGTTCCCGGCCCCTGGCCGTGGGGAAGCCCGCCGCCCCCTAGTGAGAACACTGCAGGGACCCCTGGGAGAGGCGCAGGCCCCACCAAGAGTCTCGTGACGGAGCTTGGAGGCAGAGCCCCCTCCCCAGTCCAGCCCAGTCTTCAGAGGACAAGCCCTGGCCAAAACTGTGACCACAGCTTCTGGAGACCCCGGGCCAGAGCCGTCCTGTGAAGCCCCTCCCAGACCCCAGACCACAGAATCTGTGAGATGATACAGGCTTGTCACTTTAAGCCCTTTGGGGTGACTGTGTCTGGGGCGACTTGTCATGCAGCAGCAGATAAGCAGTCCTAGAACAGACTGACCCCAGTGGTATTGCAGGTTTGGGTCTCAACCACCCCAATACAGCAAATATTGCAAGAGTCACATGAACGTTTTTGTTTCCCAGGGCATATGAAAGTCATGTTCACACTCTACTGTAGTCTGTGAAGTGTGCAATAGCGTGATGTCTAAAACCAACGCACAGACCTTGATTTTAAAATCATGCTGTTGGAAGAATAGCAGTGATGGGCTTCCTCGACAAAGGCTTGCCACAAACCTTCAATCTGCAGAAAACGAGCGTCGGCAGAGCGCGGTGAAGTGAGGGTTTGTACAGGGACTGAAGTCCAGGGCTGCCCGCGAGGGGGCTGCAGGAGCGTGCGCAGGGAGGACCCAGCGCCCAGTCTCAGAGGCCACGGCACGCGAGACCTCTTGGCCCCGGCCGCTTGCTCGGCACTCAGGCCTCACTGGGTTCCTCTCACCGCAGGGCTTGGCGGGGCTGCAAGGTGGAGACCCAGAGCGATAGGACGCTTGTGCTCGTCACCTGCCTGGGGAGGAGAAGAGCCAGAAACGCCAGGGCACCAGGGCCGCCTGCCCGCCCCCTTTGTGGGTTTGGCTCATCTCCCTGGGTCCTTGTGAGCCTCCATCTCTTCCACAAGCTGGAGAGCTTCCTGGGCGCTAGCCAGGCGGCGCAGGGACCCGAGCTCCGCCCCGCGAGCTGGGGACCCCTCGCTTGGAGTCTGCCTCCCGGCCTGCTCCTTTCTCTCCGTTTGGAGTGCCTGTTGCCTCCCCTGAATCTCTACCCTGTGACCTTCAAGACTGTCCTGCGGGCCTCCGTGCTGGCTGCCTGCGCCCGACGGGACCTCGAGTCCGAGGTCATCCTGGACCAGCGCTGACCTGCGAGGCCCCGGCCTCTCTGATCGCAGGCTCTGCTGCGTGTCTCCCTGCAGGCGTCTCTCGCGGAGCAGGTGCTGCGGCGTCCTGACCAGGCCTCCCGCTGGGTACCCAGCGCCCACTGTCCCCCAGGGCGACTCTAACTGTGAGGAGGGTAACATTCGGGAGCTCAGGAGGCAGAGGTGCCACCTCCTGGGGGGCCGTGTGTGGGGCAGGCTGTCTGCACAGGACCCGTGGCTCAACGAGTGGTCCCGCCTATGCGAGGGGCCATCCGTCCCACCCGTGCCCACCATGCCCAGAATCCGTCACCAGCCCCATCCTAGTCGGCGCTCAGGCTCAGGCACCGGCCAGGGGCCACCTTGGCCTCGCTGCTGGCCCTGGGCCTGGCTGAATGTCAGCAGGGCTCCAGTGGGCCCACCCTCGCC
>SJYT01020621.1:20529-35042 GCA_006410635.1 Cephalophus harveyi | reverse complement strand
GACTTCCGGAATCTTCCAGGGCCGGGGGCGGGCGGGAGGGGTGGCACAGACTGTTTCCCTCTCCTAGTGGCCTCCAGGCCCCTGCTCTCAGGTGGAGACCCTCACAGGTCCCAGACAGCCCCGCTCCTTGAAGACTTGGGTCTGGGGTCTGATGAGGGAGGGCCAGCGGGGAGAGCTGGGGTCGGGCCCCGTGAGGCCAACGCCACAGGCCCAGAGCCTGGCCCACGGGGGTAGCGGCCCCGCCGCCCAGGGGACAGCTGTGCGGCCTGGTTTCTTCGGAGACACGGCAGGCAGAGCTGTCGCCAAGCAGAGCCAATCCCCAGGGCCTGGCACCGGGGAAGCAGCGGGCAGCCCCGGGGGGCGGCTGTGGGCGGCCCGGATCCCGGCCCCAGAGCCACTCCGCACCCGCGGCAGGCTGGCTGCAGGGACACGGGTCGGCACGTGGGGCTGGGACTTGGCCTTCGGTCCAGGCCTGGCACCGACGGGGCCCTGCTCCCGGCTCTGACCCCCGGGGATGAGGAGGTGGGGGGCCCATCTGACCCCAGCCAGAAAGAGGGGCCGCTCCCGCAGAGCATTGGACCTGCAGCAGTGGGCACTGCCGACTGGCCGCTCTTCACTTGGCGAGCACAGGGCTCCCTGGGTGCCTGGCCTATGGAGGGAGTGCCCGCTGCCCAGGATGGGCCACACCCCGCACGTCCACCAGCATAGCCCCAGCAGGCACCTGCCTGGGGCCTCAGACCCCCACCCAGGCCTGCACCTCCCCAGGCTGGCACCTCAGCACACCCTGATGTCCACCTCCACCCCCCACCATCCTCTCTCAGCTGTGTAGCTGCAAGGACCAGGCCAGACCCGCGCCACGGGGCCCAGCCCGTCTCAGGAGGTGGGGGCCCCAGTGCCACGGGGCCCGGCCCGTCTCAGGAGGTGGGGGCCCCAGTGCCACTGGGCCCGGCCCGTCTCAGGAGGTGGGGGGCCTAGCGCCACGGGGGCCCAGCCCGTCTCAGGAGGTGGGGGCCCCAGCGCCACGGGGCCCAGCCCGTCTCAGGAGGGGGGGGCCCAGCGCCACGGGGCCCGGCCCGTCTCAGGAGGTGGGGGCCCAGCGCCATGGGGCCCGGCCCGTCTCAGGAGGTGGGGGCCCCAGCGCCACGGGGCCCGGCCCGTCTCAGGAGGTGGGAGGCCCAGCGCCACGGGGCCCGGCCCGTCTCAGGAGGTGGGGGCCCCAGCGCCACGGGGGCCCAGCCCGTCTCAGGAGGTTGGGGGCCCCAGCTGTGGCCCCCGCGAGCCTTCCTTCATCTGAGCTTCCTGACTGTGTGGCAGACCCCCGACGGCCCACCCAGGAGAGGACTGGGTGCTGGGGAGGCAGGCAGAGGAGCCTGGCGAAGCAGAGGGTGGGACTGGCAGGGCGAGGGCCACCCTGGGGCACAGGGGCTGTGCCATCCGGGCTGCCCTTTGCAGCCCAACCGGGAGCGGCAGAGGCCACGCTGCAGTTGGAATGAGCCCCACCGTCCAGGAGGGGGTGCCCGTGTGGCTGGCGGTGTGAGCCGGGCCTGGAGAGGCACGTGGACAGGCCTGTCCATACCCAACCGGGTGAGACAGCATATGTGCACTCGGGGGCGTGCAGTCTCCCCCAAGCCAGCAGGGTCCTATGAGCTCCCCTCAGACCCCTCAAGGTCATCACGGGGTCCCCCTCAGAATGTGGGGGGCCACTGGCACTGCCCACGGCCACGTCCTGACGGCCAGGAGGGGCCCGGCCCTCCCCGCCGCCGCTCCTCTCTGCACGCCCACCTCCAGGGGACACCCTCCTGGTGTCCGACCACCAGCCCTGCCTCGCCAGTCACGTGGGCCTCACGCCACCCTGCCCTCCAGTCTAGGTGCTTCGGGACTGTTCTCTCCCGACCTCTTCACAGCACAAGAGGCTTCTCCTCCGACCTCTTCTTTCTTCGGCAGCGTCAGAGTGGCGTTCGGTTCTCACTGTGGAAGCTGCACTTCGCCATTTCTAGAAACTCCACTCGTTTCTTTTCAAATCTGCTCAGCATTGCGAGCAGTCTTGCTCAAGCACACCCAGCAAACAGGCTTTGCACTCGGGGTCCCGGCATCCGAGGGGAGCCTGCAGCCAGCTAGGCCCGACCGCTCTGCTCCAGGGGCTGGGGCGCCCTGTGGGCCAGGGTCTGGACTGCGGTCTGTCCACCAGCTTGGGCAATCACTCACAAGGAGTAGAGCAGTCCAGGACAAAAGGTGCTGGCATGGTTTCTCCCAGGAACCTGGAGCCCCGAGTTACATAAACACAGTGGAAAAGGAGCCTGGAAGCTGGGGATCGTTCTGGTGGCGCGAGTGCTCAGCGGGCGGGAGCTGGCGTAAACCGTGACAGCGAGCAGCCTCACGGACAGGCACGGAGCCAGCCCAGCCCACCGCCCCGAGGCCGCTGGGCTGAGGCAGGATTTGCCCAGCCTTCAGAGCCAGGAGCCACGCGCGGCCTAGCCCTTGGGCTGTCAAGCTTTGACCCCACTCCTTGAAATCCTGATGGCTCTTCAGTGCTGAGCGACTTGGCAGCATTGATAACACTCTTTCCATGTGTTCTCAGCTCAGGCCAGAGGCAAAGCACCTCTGTTGCCCCATTTCCAACAAGGCGTCTGTCAGCGGCACAGACACCCACGTGTTCACAGACGTGGGGGACCCGAGGGGCCCGCACCCTGCCCCCCGCTTCCCGGCCGCCACCCCACTCTGCGTAACAAAGGAAGGGCACCTGAAGAACAAGGGAGGCCAGAACTCTTAGGTTATTAAATCAGATATACAGAGGGGTCCGTTTAATATGTACATATGTACAGAAACGCACTTTCACGAGGAGGGGCGGCCGGGGCGGCGGGCGGGCAGCAGCCAGGAGCCCGCGGCAGACGCGGACGGTCGCGAGGGAGTCTGTGAGAAGGCACTTGTCACAAGCGTCAGCACTGCCGCCGCCCCAGGGGACGGAGCAGTTGGGAAGGGCACTTCTGAAAGCACAGTTGAGAGATCTGGAGCGAGCGTCCCGGGCAGCGCAGGTGAGGACGGCGGGCCGGAAGGGTGGGTCTGCTGCGGCCTCAGGCCATGCCGACCGCCACGGGCCCCACTGGCGACCCCCAGCCCCGCTGCCGCCGCAGGCGCCCCCGGCAGCCACGGGCCACGCTGGACGCCGCGGGTCCCACCGGCTCTTTGGCCTGGAGCCACGGCGAGCCCAGATGAGGAATAAAGGAAGATTCTGTAAACAGCGCGCCGCCTCGGGGACAGACGCCCGCGGAGCAAGGGAGGACACGCCCCCTCGCCGTCTCCTGCCACACACGTGTGTGTAGCGCACGGGAACATTACAAAAATAGCAACTCTCCAAGAATTCGCCGTTGTTTTCCGCCTGACAGTTACCGAATAATTTATACAAGGCTAAAGAAACGTAGAAAATAAACATTTGTTTGCTTTTGGTGTTTTTTCTTTTTTACACAAAATAAACTATGCACATGGCCTCGGCCTCCTGCAGCCCAG
This sequence comes from Cephalophus harveyi, assembly GCA_006410635.1. NCBI lineage: Eukaryota > Metazoa > Chordata > Mammalia > Artiodactyla > Bovidae > Cephalophus > Cephalophus harveyi. Next base: position 31,538 of record SJYT01020621.1, on the reverse strand, counting down.
AGGGCAGCCTGGCGCCCTACTCCCGGCCGGCGCGGCGGGCGGCGCTGGCGCCCCCAAGCGTGCGGTTGTCCACCTTGGGGCCTGAGGCCCAGCGGGCCGGCCGCCCGGGCGAACGGCCGGGGTCTTTGGTGAACTTGTGTGCAAGGAACTTCTCGGCCTCGGGGGACTCGTCCTCCCCGCGGCCCGGCTCCTCGTCCTCCTCGTCCTCCCCGCCGCCCGCCGGCCCGGGCAGCGCCTCGCCCGCCCTGCGCGGGGGCGGCGTGAAGTTCTTGCAGGGGAACAGCGCGTCCTTGGGGCCGCCGGGGCCGCCCGGCCGCTCGATGGGGTTGCGGATGGGGTTGAGCGGGGCCCACTGGTTGTTGGGGCCCTCCTCCCGCGGCAGCCGGCTCCTCTCCCGCTCCTTCCTGCGCTTGCGCGTCCACCACACGCAGACGACCACGCACGCCAGACACAGCACGCTGAACACGCCGCACAGCGCTGTCACCAGCAGGCCTGGGGCGGGGGCGCCCAGACGTCAGAGGGCCAGACGCCCGGCCCTTCGGCTCCTGGGGATGGGCAGGGCCCCAGGATCGGGGCTGGGAGGTGGGGTGGGCTGGGAAACCTTTGCTGGCAGCTACAGAGGAGCTGCCGCGTCCCCTGGGCAGGCAGAGGGCACAGCCCCGCCCCTCCGAGCCCAAAGGAACCCACCCGCTCTCCCTGGGCCCAAGCGGCGCGCCCTCCCGCTCACCTGTGGAGGACCTGCCCACAACGACCGTCTCCACCTTGACCTCGGTGACGGCCAGCAGCAGCGAGCTGTTCCCCCGCTGCGTGATGGCGGCCACAATGGCGTGCGCCGCGCTCTGGATCAGGCTGCCGTCCTGCAGGTCTCCGGCCGGGCTGAAGGACTGCGGCAGAGAACAGTGCTGAGGGACCACCCGCGCGCTCAGCTGGGCAGCGGGCGGCCTGTGAGCCCCTCCACTGCGGCAGCAGCTGGGACAGCGGCCGGCCCTGCGTGCGCCCCAGGGAGCGCGGCACTCCCGCCCCGGCGGGCCTGTCTGGGCAGTGGGGAGGAGGGGCGGAGACCCCGCGACCCCACAGCACGGCCGTCTTGGAGCAGCGTCAGGGGCTGGGGGCCTGGGGCCTGGAGGAGGCTCACTGGAGGAGGCCTCCGGCTGAGGCTGGGGGCGCCTTACGCTGGGCAGGCCGTGGGGAGGTGGCCGTGGCCTGGTCCAAACTCCCACAGGCCTCGCTGCACCTCGGCCCTTCAGGTGGTTCCCAGCCCCAGCCAGCCACGCCCGAGTCCTGAGGGGGCCACAAGCCCGCTGCTGCCCTGACGCTGGCCCAACTCACCTCCACCAGGTGGCCCCTCCCACGCCAACACCAGCACCCAGAGAAACCACCCTGCCCACCCCCCCTTGCCTCACCCAACCTCCGAGGTGCCGACTTACACCCCATCTAGGAGCACGTTCACAGTGGGACCCGGAGGGGGCGGGGGGGCGGTGGGTGCGGAACAAAGGTGGCCGCCTGCCGGCCGCACTCACCAAGGCCACCTCCACCGCGCTGGCCTCCGAGAGCGGCCGGTCGCAGAGCAGGACGAGCAGGCGGTCCCGGGCCGCGGCCCTCGTGGCCGGCAGAGCACGGATGCCAGAGCAGACAGCGCCCACGGTGGTGCCCTGCCGGGCAGGCAGCACATTAGCAGCAGGCAGCGACCGCAGCCCCGAGGGGGTCCGCCCCTCAGCATGCAGCAGGACGCCCTGACAGCCTGTCTGGGGGAGCAAGGGCCCCAGCTGCCCACGGCGGCCCTCAGCCCCACCCAGAGCCCAGACGGCCTCCGTGGCCAGGGCCGTTTCTGAGAGCAGAAGGCCTGACGGGCAGAGACGAGGGCGGGGTGAGAATGCCCGTGGAGCCGCAGGCTGACCCCGGCCTCCTGGGAAGGCCGCCTGCAGCCAGACCCCGGGAACGACTGGGCATCTCGGCCGGGGCCGGCCCCTCCCGGCTGCCCCCGAGCCCAACGCTCCATCTCATCCGACCACACGCAGGCACGGGGCTGGGCGGCCAGCAAGGGCCTCGAGCTGTCTGAGTGGCCACAGGAAGGAGGCCAGCAGTCAGGGCTCCGCTCGCCAGTGGCGTCCAGGGGGCGGGCGGCTCACCTGGGGCACCTGATCGCGGTTGAAGCGCAGGGTGAGGCGAGCGCAGTTGTTGTCCAGGTGGCCGGAGCGCGGCCGGCACGGGGTGCTGGGTAGCACAGGCTCCTCCGCACTACACGCCCCCCAGGCCGCACAGGGTGGCTGCAGGCACTGGCCCGGGGCCTTCTCCAGGCACCGCTGCCCTGGAGGGCACTGGGTGCTCAGGGCATCCGGCCGGCCAGCCAGCAGGCAGGGCTTCTGGCCGCACCACACCTGGGGGCACACGGATGGTACCCGCAGACAGACCCGGATGGCATCACGCGGGGAGAAACACACCGCTGGTCACGAGTCCGTGGGTAGAGCACCTACCCCCCAGGGCCCCCACGCTGAAGGAGCCCAGCAGAGCAGGGCGGCCCACATCTTCCGGGGCCAGGCTTGCCCGTCCCCCTCCCCCCGCACCCTCCGGGGTGAGCAACAGGGTCAGGGGTGAATGACGGGGACCCAGGCCTGGGGCGCAGAGGCATCAGACCCAGCAGGGCGGTGGGGGCGCGCAGGGCTGGCGGACAGACCCCACACCTTGCTGCAGTCCCGGTGGCCGTCCAGGCAGCGGCAGCTGTTGCAGTCCTCCACCCATGAGCTCCCGTGAGGGAAGGGCACGCCCTGCGACCAGCAGGACCTCCCAAACACGATCACTGTGGGCGGGAGAGATGGGGCACCATGGAGGGCAGGCTCCCCCGGACCCACCAGCCCCGTGGGCATGGCCGGCAGCGTCCCCAGCCTACCCTCCTGGCACCGCAGGCCGGATCGGCCGGGTGGGCAGCTGCAGCGGTAGCCGTTGATTTCGTCCACGCACGTGGCCCCGTAGGCACAGGGTGAGGACTGGCACTCGTCGATGTCTGCGGGAAACGGGCGGGCGCAGTGTCGGTGAGGCGGCAGCTCGGGCAGCAGGGCCCGCGCGGGAAGAGCAGTCCCGGCCAGCCTGGGCCGCGGGGGGCCCCGTGGGGCCTCTGAGCTGGGCCTGAGACCGCTGGCCCCGTCACCGTCTGCCTCTAGGAGCCAACGGCCAACCCAGCCTGGGGCTGCCCCCGGCGGGGTGCCCCCCAGCGACTGCAGGCGGGAAGCAAACAGCAAACCGAGGCTCAGACTGAGCGGAGGCGGCGATGACCACATCGCACCCTGAGATCCACGGACGCAAACGACCCTAACAGCTCCCAGAGCGGGGACCCTGCAACCCCGCCCACCCGGGGTGGGGACCCAGCCCCTCACTGATGCGGCAGTCGGGACCGGCAAAGCCAGGCGCACACTCGCAGCGGAACCAGTTGACGCCATCCACGCAGACGCCACCGTTGTAGCTGCAGGGAAAAGGACAAGGGTCAGGGGCCCGGGGCAGGCCAGCCCGTCAGCCGGCCCGCCACTGGGGTCGGGGGGCCCGGGGCAGGCCAGCCCGTCAGCCGGGCCGCCACTGGGGTCGGGGGGCCCGGGGCAGGCCAGCCCGTCAGCCGGGCCGCCACTGGGGTCGGGGGGCCCGGGGCAGGCCAGCCCGTCAGCCGGCCCGCCACTGGGGTCGGGGGGCCCGGGGCAGGCCAGCCCGTCAGCCGGCCCGCCACTGGGGTCGGGGGGCCCGGGGCAGGCCAGCCCGTCAGCCGGCCCGCCACTGGGGTCGGGGGGCCTGGGGCAGGCCAGCCCACCGCCACCACTCACCAGGGCTGGGGGTTGCAGTCGTTGGTATCTGCATTTGAGGAGAGAGAGGATGGTGAGCCCGGCACTCCTCACCCGGGCACCTGTCCGAGCCGGGTTGGGGGCACCCCAGGTGCGCGGGGAGGGCAGGCGGACACCGTGCTGTCTACACCAGCCCGCCACGCCCAGGCTGGAGTCTGTGGGGCCAGGGCGGCTCTGGGAGGACAGCCCGTCCTGGAGGCCCGCGTGGAAGGTAGGCTGTGTGAGCAGGACAGTGGCTGGTGGGAGATGAGCAAGGGCCAGCACCGGTGGGGGGAAGCTCGGGGGAGTCAGAGGGGTTCACCCAGACTTCCGTGGCCAAGCGCAAGGAGTGGGTCGATGGGGCAGAGTCGGTGGCAGGGGGGCAGGACCAGGAAGCAGGGGACAGGGTGGGCCCACACCAGCCCACGCCCGCAGCCGGCCCCTGGTGCTCCCCGCCCCCGGAGCTCACTGTGGGTGCAGGTGCGGCCCTCCCAGCCATCGCGGCAGATGCAGGAGAAGGAGTCTCCACTGCCCACACAGGTACCCCCGTTCACGCAGGGGTTGGGAAGGCAGCTGCTGTTCTGGGCTGCAAGGGAGTCAGAGGGCGAAGAGCAGAAAGAGAAGGAAGGGCTCTCAGCCGAGCCAGGCAGACCCGGGGTCCCCACCCCAGGCCTCGACCCGGACGGCGCAGGCGCACCCCGGCCTGCTCACCGACAGCGCAGGTGCTGCCCTTCCAGCCCGGGGGGCAGGCGCAGCGGAAGGCGTCCCCGCTATCGTAGCACGTGCCGCCGTTGCTGCAGGTGTAGGCGTCACACTGGAACTCCCCTGCGGGCACACGGCCACTCAGAGGCTGCCCGGGGTGGCGGGCGGCGCCCCGGCAGGCAGAGCAGGCCCCAGGCAGCCCCGAGTGGCAGGGCGCGGCGCGCACTCACGCGAGTGGCAGGTCTTGCCCTTCCAGCCGTCGTCGCACACGCAGTAGAAGTCGTTGACCAGGTCGAAGCAGCGGCCGCGGCTGTGGCAGGGATCGGGGAGGCAGTCGTTGGGATCTGGAGGCGAGGACGCCGGTCAGCGGGGGGTCCCCGGCGTTCAGGGAGGGCTGCCCGGAGGCGGAGGCACCGGGGTGGGCCAGGGAGCGACAGAGGGGCGGGGAGGGAGCGTGTGTACCCCTCTGCCCACCCGCTACGTGCCGCGTCCCAGTCAGCGGCTCAACACGCGGAGCCGAGCGGGCGTGGGGCGGGGTGCAGCGTGGGGCGGCGCGGGCGTGGGGCGTGGCGCGCTCAGCACCGGGAGGCACAGGCCCTAGAGCCGAGGGCGGGGCAGCGTGGCCCACTCACTGGTGTCACAGAGCTCGCCCTCCCAGCCGCTGGGGCAGAAGCAGCGGAAGGCGTCCACCTCGTCAATGCAGGTGCCCCCGTTGCGGCACGGCTGGCCCAGGCAGTCATCAATGTCTGCAGGAGGCGAGCGTGAGCTGGGGCCGCGGGCGGCCTGGCCCCCTCCCGGCCCTGGGCCACGGCCACTCACTCTCGTGGCAGTAGGTGCCCGTGAAGCCGCTGTCGCAGACACAGGAGAAGTTGCCCCCGGGCTGGCTGATGCAGTGTCCGTGGGGGCCGCACACGCCAGAGGGGCCCATTCCAGCCACCCTGGTCCCTGCCTCAAACCCGCAGCCATCGACCACTGCCAGAGACAAAAGGGGTCAGCCTTACCTCTGCAGGACACGGCCACCCCTCGCTGCACCACCACTCCTTCGAGCCCTGCCCACACTGCACCCACCCCTTTAGGCCTAGGCTCTCTCCGAAGGTCGAGGCCCGGGGCCCGCTGACCGGGTGGCCGCGGGGCGGAGAGGCCGTCGTGGGGATGGGCCAGAGCGCGGTTTGGACGCGCTGCATCTGGGCAGCGTCAGGTGGGCAGCTGGATGCTGGGTTAGACCGAGCTGGGTCCCAACGGTGGAGATGCTGTGGAAAAGCAGAGGGGCGGGCGGGGAGCAGCGGTCAGTGGAGCTGGGCAGGCGCGGGCCCGGGCTGCCCAGTGAGGCAGGTCCCCAGAGGAGAGCGAAGCCCTTGGGAGGAGCTTGGCTGTCCCTGCGGCTGCGGGCTGAGGGTCCTTAGCCTGTTACTGCACCGTCTCCTGAACCAGTACACGTGTGTAGGGAGACCCCTGACCGTGGTTGCCAGCTCCAGCCCCGCGGCAGCCTGGCTTGGAGGGAGGCACAGCCCTCGGGTTGCCGGGTCCGTGGTCTCGGGCCCAGGGAGGCTGTCTCGAGGCTTGGCAGCAACGAGTGCCGTGGCTCCTGCGGGGACGGGGGCGGCCGTGGCTGCAGCAGAGAGAAGCGTGCAGAGCCCGGGGCGGGGCGGGGCCGTGAGGGGCTGGACAGGCTGGCTGCAGGGCGCAGGCGGGAGGCCCCGTTCCCGTGCTTCCTGCGGGCCGGCCGAGGCCCTGCTGTCCCGGCTCTGGCCGGCTGGCTCCCCGGGCCCTGTGCCTCTGGGGGGCGGCCGCCATGCCGGCTGACTGCCGCTCCCCCTCCAAGAGGAGCTGCTGATCGATCGGGTGTCACACGCGGGCATGATCAACCCCGAGGACCGCTGGAAGAGCCTGCACTTCAGCGGCCACGTGGCGCACCTGGAGCTGAAGATCCGCGTGCGCTGCGACGAGAACTACTACAGCGCCGCCTGCAACAAGTTCTGCCGGCCGCGCGACGACTTCTTCGGCCACTACACCTGCGACCAGTACGGCAACAAGGCCTGCATGGACGGCTGGATGGGCAAGGAGTGCAAGGAGGGTGAGCGGGCGGGGCGCGGGGCGCGGGTCGCACCCACCCCTGCAGGCCCCGCCCACATCCCATCACCCAGGAGGCCCCACCCACCGCACCCACCCTTGCAGGCCCCGCCAGGACAGGGCGCCCGGGGCTCGGAGCAATTCTTGCCGCCCATGTCGTCCGGGCAGGCGCAGTAGTAGTCCCCCTCCAGGTTGTAGCACCGGGCCCCGTTCTGGCAGGGGCTTGGCTCGCAGAAGTCGATGTCCACCTGTGGGTTGGGGACAGCCGTGAGGGTGCTGCTGGCACCAGACAACGGGCCAGGGCTCATGCCCCTACGTGCAGCCCCTACGAGAGGTCCCTGTGACCCAGGCCCCACTCAGACTAGACAGCCAGGCCTCTGCAGTTGGAGCCTGGAGGGCGGCCCAGCGACCGGACCCCTGGCTGGACGGAAACACCCGGGTGCGCCAGGCCCGCCCCCCGCCCCGCCCCGGGGCAGCCCTCTTCCGAGGCCTCCCAGGGCAGCATCCGGCCTTCGCCCCGCCCACTGGCAGGAAGGCCGGCTCCCGGCCACCCCTCCAGCCTCCAATGCAGCCGTGAGCCCCAGCTGTGGGTCCTTCTGAAGAACCACCCCAGGCTCCAGGGCAGAAGACAGGATCTGGTGCTCACACCCCGCAGCTCGCTCCTCTCCCGGGTAAAGACAAGGCAGGTCAGCGGGGGTGGAAGCGTGAGCCTTTCCTTGTCACCCCCAGCCCACCCCAAGGCCCCTCTTTCCGGGGCCCGCAGACTCCACCCCATCAAGGCCACCTGCCCTGCATCCGCAGTGAGAATCAGCCAAGGCACAGGGTAGCCAGCGGACCTGCCAGGCCTCCGGGCCACCCCACCAGGAGGGGCTGGTCCTGACATGCCAGGACACTACGCCCCTGCCCAGCCAGGACTCTGGGGCCAGGGTCTCCGTCTAGTATTGAGCCTGGGACACGCTGCAGGGCCAACCTCCACCGTGGCCCCTCCTGGCCACTCGATGGGCCACCCGTGGCAGCCGCTGGGACCGAGGGGCAGGCAGCGCGCGTGGGCCTCACCTCGCAGAGCGGCCCTGAGAGGCCCTGGGGGCAGTGACAGCGGAAGCCGTCGACCAGATCCTCGCAGAGGCCACCGTGGCAGGGGCTGCTGGCACACTCGTCCAGCTGGTGCTCACAGTGCCGGCCCCCGAAGCCCCGTGGACACACGCACTGGTAGCCGTCCACCAGGTCCTGGGGGCGGGCAGGGCGTGGGTGAGCCTTCCGTAGCCGCCCTCAGCAGCTGCGGCCCCACGCCTGCCGCCCCGCCAAGTGCAGGCCCTCACCTTGCAGGTGCCGCCGTGCTGACACTGGCCCCGGCAGTCGTCGGCGTCTGCGGGCAGAGGCGCAGGTCACGGCGGGCCCTCCCCGCCCCCCAGCTGCGCGCAGCCATGCACACACGCCCTGGCCCGCGGGAGCCCTTACCCAGCTGGCAGGTGGCCCCCACCCACTGCTCCGGACACACGCACTCGAAGCCGTCCACCTGGTCCACGCACGTGCCCCCCGCCGCACACGGGTTGGAGGCACACTCGTCAATGTCTGCGGACAGTCCAGGGGGAGGAGCAGGGGTGATCGCAGGGTGGAGGAGGGGGCAGCCGGCCCTCAGGAAGGAGCGTGAGCACCCGGGTCTTCCCCTCGCTCCTCCCCAACCCCAGCCCCACGGGGATGGGCTGCCTCGCCCCCACCCTCCAGAGCCCGGGAATGCAGTCTGGGGCCCCCAGAAGCCCTGGAGCGGGCTCTCACCCAGCGCACAGGTGGGCCCACTCCAGCCCGACGGGCAGTGGCACTCGAAGCCCGAGGGCACCTCGTGGCAGGAGCCCCCATTGGCACACGGGTTGGAGGCGCAGGCGTGCTCGGCTGCGTGGGGAACCACAAAGGTGGGTGTGGCGGCCAGGCCCCCACCTTCCACAAGGGCTCCCCGCTCCGGCCCCTGCTGCACTCAGGCCAGAGGAGCGGGTCCAGCCGCGGCCGCCGCGACGTACCCCGCTCACAGTTCTTGCCCGAGTAGCCGTCAGGGCAGGCACAGCGGTACTGGTCAGGCTCCGCGTTGAGGCACGTGCCCCCGTTGGTGCAGGGCCGGTGGCTGCCGCAGTAGTTCAGGTCTGGGGAGGACAGGGCGCTCAGGGGCCAGGCTGCGGCCCGCGCCCCCCCCGCGGCAGCCCCGCCGGCGCACCTTTGTCGCACAGCAGGCCGCCCCAGTTGGTCTCACAGGTGCACTGCCAGGGCTCCAGGCAGCTGCCGTGCACGCAGCCGGGGTACGGGACGCACTCGTCACAGAACCTGCCCTGCCAGCCGTAGCTGCACCTGGGGGAGGCAGAGGGCCGGCAGGCCCCGCGCGTGACCGCAGGCCCCGTGCGCGGGGGCCACGCCCAGGGTGGCGTGGGGACGCGGCGCAGCGCCACGCGGGCCCCGGGGCCAGCGGCCACAGCCTTTGAAGCGGAGCGGCCCCGCCTGCACGTCACGGGCAGTCCCGGCCGCTGGCCGCGCACGGTCGGCCGCAGCTGTCCAGTCACTCCTCCTGGAGCTATTTTGGGACACAGCCGGAGCGGGGCCCCCAGAGAAGGCGCCAGGCAAGGAAGGCTCTGCTGGGACCCTGGGAATGAGAGGGCCAGGTGCTGCCAGGGCCGGCAGGCCAGCGGGCACAGGCCTCCTGCTGCCGGGAACCCTGGGCACAGCCTGCGACCTCGCCTGTGACTCAGAGGCGGTCACTCTCCCCACGAGGCCCCAGCAGGGGCGCGTCTCACAGACGGGGACGCTGAGGCCCGTGGGCTGTCCCAGGCCAGGCCTGTGAGAGGGCAGATCCAGGGCACTTCCTGACCCGGGAGGAATCACCCGCTCCCTGGCCTCGAGAGACCTCTGGGCTCTCAGGCCCGTGACCCCAGGAGTCAGCCTGCCCGTGCTGTGGGCCAGCATCCTCTCCGGGAAGTCCTTCAGGAGGAGGCGCAGAGGGACGCCCCGGCCATCAGCACCACCCCCTTGAGAGCCCAGAGCCCCAGGGAGAGGGGCCAGCACCCTGTGCTCAATGCCCCGGGGCCCACCTGGACGGGACCCCCAAGGGGAACGCCCCTAGCACTCAAGGGCCCTGTAGCATGGGGTGACGTCCACACCACCACCCGTCACGTGGATTTATTTTTGTAAAAGGGAAGAGGCACGGCCCTTCCTGGGCTGCCCTCGACCCCCCGGCACCCAGAAGGGATGCTGGTGGTACAGGCCAGGGAACCGAGGCTGCTGAGAGGGGCTCGGCCGGCCAGACGCACGCGCGGAGCGGGGGCGCCAGCCCGGGCCCCACACACCCACTCGGGGCCCCCTCCAGGTGAGAGGGGTCCCCTGGGCGTGCTCTCAGCCCTGGGTGGGGCCACCTCTCCAGGCCCCCACGGCCCCAGCTTTCCTGGCCTGTGGCTCCAGCCGCTCGGGGAGGAGGCGGCAGGAAGGCACGGCCATCTCCGCGGCATCCGGTGGGGGTTGGCCTGAAACCTGAGCCCAGGGCCACCAGCAGCAGCTGGGCCTCACCCACGGGGCCAGAGGGAGGCGAGCGGGGCTCACCTAGGGCCCTGTCCGGGGAGCCCTGTGCCCCCCACCACCTTCCCGCAGGGCCCATGCGGGCAGTGGAGCGCCAGCCTCTCTCCCCTGCCTGCCCCGGTCACTGGCCACCCGGGGCCAACGGCTCGGCCCCAAGAGCTTGGTGCCTAGGGCTGGGCCCCTCACAGCCCAGCAGGGACGGATCTGCTGGACTCCGGGGCTCACGCCTGGGTCAGATGGCAGGGCTGCAGGAGAGGCTTGCCCCAGGCAGACAGCAGCCCTGCACCCCGTCTCCCACACGGAGGGTGCTCCTTGGACGCCTGCCCCTCAAGACGGGAGCCCCCCGTGGGCTAGGCCCCCGGGCACCTCTCAGCCCCGATGCTCTGAGACTGCCACTCAACTCAGCTCAAACCCGGCAGACGGAGTGGGCGAAGCCCTAGGCACACCACCCCCGATGCCGGGTCCCCGGCAACCTGCCCGCTTCCCTGCCCGGGACTGGAGGATTCGCTCCACTCACCCCTGCCCAGGCCACAGCCACCGCAGGACGGGCAGAGGGTGCCCCCATCCTGGCTCCCAAACACTGCCCTCCCAGCCAGAGTCAGCGGGCAGTTACCAGGCTTGCCTGCCCGGCATCCTCATCGGAAAAGCACAGCAGAGGGGAGCCTGGTGGGTCAGACCCAAAGTGGAGAGGAGCTTCTCTCACCCCCTGCGCCTCTGTCAACTGGCAGCCCCCCCAGAGGGCTTCACCCCCGAGGGCGTCCGCCTGGTCCCCGGGGCCCAGCTCCTAGGCCGTCGGCGAGCACCGGCACCCACCTGGCTCCCGCCCTGTAGAGAGCCCCCCGGCCCCCTCAACCCCTTCTGGCCCCCGGTCCTCCCCACCCA
>SJYT01020621.1:0-10000 GCA_006410635.1 Cephalophus harveyi | reverse complement strand
TCATATTTGGCAAAAAATACAAAAGCTAATTTTAACAGTCATATTATTTTTCTTTGTACCTCTAAAAAGAAAAACAAACATGAAAAACTAAATCAAACTTGGAGACTCACATTTCCCAATGTCATATGTCAGTATAAAAAGCAACAGCATATCAAACTGTGTAATACTACCATTAATATATGCACTTAAATGAAATTGGATGAAATACCCCAAAACAAACACATACTTCTAGACTCAGTGTTTCACAAGGCAGATAACATTCAATGAATGAAACTGAGAGGGTAACAGGCAAGAAGGCCAGGGGTCTCCAAAGGGAGGAAATAGGCTGCAAGTGTCAGACATGCTTTCTCTCTCTCTTAAGAGGCAGGAGGAAACAAGCTAGTGTTATCTTTTTTTCCCCTTGTCGATACAAATTTAAAAAGAGGTTTTCTCTTAAAATTCTTTGTTGCTATAATGACACCTGGTTCCACCTGAACTTAAGTTTTTTCAAACTTTGAGCTAACCAAGGCATTTTTCTTATGGAAATGTTTGCCTTAAGCTATGTGAATGTATTATGTATTTACCCTAGACTCTGTCTTCAAGTAGGTTCTGCCTAAAGGCTCAGAACTGACTTGACAAACCAGTATGCTTTACTCATACATTGTTCTCCTAATCTATGTTAATTAAGCTATAGATTTGCTCATGTCAATCGCTTTATGGCCAACGATGACTCACCTGGTGCCACGGTTATCTCCATGTATCCTGTGGGTGAGGGGCCTGCTGCCATTTCTTTCTCTAATTAGTAGACTGCTAGTAGCTATATAACATCCAGCTAAAGACGAGTAGGGGGTCACTCTTTCTGCCCCCTTCTGATGTCTATGTCAGAAGCTTTCTCTCTTTTATACTTTAATAAAACTTTGTGACACAAAAGCTCTGAGAGATCAAGCCTCGACACTGGCCCCGGATTGATTTCTTCTCCTAAGGAGCCCAAGAATGCAAGCATCTTTCATGGTTAGGCAGCAACCTTTCAAAACAATGGTCTTTTCAAAAAATGATGATAAGTGATGAGTGTACATATGACTACAAGTGAAATGGGACCCGTATCTCGAACCACATAAAAATAAATCTTCTCTCAACATAAATATAACACAATCAGCCCTTCATATGCATAGATTCTCCAACTATGCAGTCATACAAATATGGATGTAAAATATCACAATACATTCCGAGGTTTAAAAGTGGTGAATATTGACTTTCTCCTGCTGGCACTTCTTTACATGTCATCTCCATTATGTCAGCTATGACAACTAATTAAGTGCAGTGCTAAGTCATTTACACTGTGTCCAACTCTTTGGGATTGTATGGACTGGGGCCCACCAGGCTCCTCTGTCCATAGGATTCTCCAGGCAAGGATAATGAAGTGGGTTGCCATGCTCTCCTTCAGGAGATCTTCCTGCCCCAGGGATCAAACCCATATCTCCTATGTTTCCTGCATTGGCAGGTGGGTTCTTTACCACTAGCACCACCTGGGAAGCCCCAAAACACATGAACATGAGTGGATTTGGGGATCCACGGGGCATATACAGAACCATTCCTCAAAGAAAACTGAAGAACGACTTTAAAATCTCAAAAAAAAAAAAAACATGAGTATACGTGTTCATAACCTTCATGTTGCGAGGGTTTCTTCAATCTGAGAAGTGCCATTAACCAATGAAGGACTATATGAAAAATACTTCAAAGTCTATTTGGCAAGCACAGCCTCAGTTGGCTATATTTAGTCCTAAAATGACTGAGAATGTCATGAGTATTGGTCATTTCAAATAAGTAGTGTGTGAAGCTGTTTGCACTTACTGTGATGTGTGGTATACCAGATTCACAAATTTCAGTAGCGAAATTGGTGCAGAAACCATACATTTCTCAGTGGAAGCTTCTACATGGACTGTTGGGGTAAGAGCTCTAACTCATGCAGGCATACTTTTAGTTTTAAAATGATCCTGCATGATAATCAAACAAAACACTGGATGAACACCTAGACAGTGTTCGAACTCTGTACTAAATGATTTTAATGCTAGTATATGGAATGAGCTGATGAGGAAGACTACAAATGAGTCATCTTCTTCAACTTGGTCAAACTGCTGATAGTTATACAACTGAATGAAAAGTTAAGTCTGTTGTCAATAAATCGGTTTAAAAGAAATAGAATAATAAAACAAATTAGTAAACCTTGTTTTCTTAATAAACATCGTGTTATTTCTGCACAGGTTTGTTACTGGCAGAGACATTACTTTGCCGACTAAGGTCCGTCTAGTCAAGGCTATGGTTTGAGAGTTGGACTGTGAGGAAGGCTGAGCACTGAAGAATTGATGCTTTTGAACTGTGGTGTTGGAGAAGACTCTTGAGAGTCCCTTGGACTGCAAGGAGATCCAACCAGTCCATTCGGAAGGAGATCAGCCCTGGGATTTCTTTGGAAGGAATGATGCTAACGCTGAAACTCGAATACTGTGGCCACCTCATGTGAAGAGTTGATTCATTGGAAAAGACTTTGATGCTGGGAGGGGTTGGGGGCAGGAAAGGAAGGGGACGACAGAGGATGAGATAGCTAGATGGCATCACGGACACAATGGAGGTGAGTCTGAGTGAACTCCGGGAGTTGGTGATGGACAGGGAGGCCTGGCGTGCTGCGATTCATGGGGTCGCAAAGAGTCGGACACGACTAAGAGACTGAACTGAACTTGTTACTGGCATTAATAGAATACCTTCAACATTAACTTGTCACAGTGAAATGGATTCACATTCTGTATCTATTCACATCTATAATTGATGCCATAGCTGTTTGATACTATTATTTGAATGAATACAACTTATCTGAATTCACAAACTACAAACACTACTAACATAATTATGTCAAGAGGGTGGAGCCCTCGTTAAAAGAATTAGTGTCCTTATGAAACAGACCTCAGAGAGTGCCCTCACCCCTTTTGTGGTGGGATAACATAGCAGTAAGTAATGAACTCTGACCTACGAATGCTGGTGCTTTGATCTTGAACTTCCTAGCCTCTAGAACTGTGAGAAATAAACATTTGTTGTTAAATTGAAAAAAAAAATAAATAAAATACCTTCAGTGACATGAGCATTAAGACTTAGTAGAATTGCTCTTATGAATAATGATAGTATTTTTCACTCTAGCCATAGTACTGGAATCTGTACATTAACACCCCTGCAAACGAAACTGAAAGGATAGAATAATAATAAAGGAACTTCATAACTATAAATTAATTCCTACTGTAATCATTCAACACTGTATATTTTCTTTTAAACTAACTCATATTTGGTCTGCTCTAACCTCTTCTATGTTCACTTTATTCTATACTTATTGCTAACAGTAAAATTATCACAGGAGCTCTAATTAATTTTTAAAATTAATTTCTAATAAATTTTACTAATTTCTTTTTACTTGCAATGCTAGTGACAGAACCAAAGGCTGATATCTACATCAAACAGGAGAAACATAATGGAAACTGTAAACAATTTTATGTAATAATATTCTGCACTCCTATACAGTCAAATAGATATTCAAAAGGACATAATTTTTCTGAATGTTTATTTCAGAAAGTTAGAATTGGATGACTGCAAACAATAAAACTAATAATATATTAATACATAATGTTAATAATATACAGTTGGTCATTCTTTTTCCCATTCTACCACAGCTAACTTGACTGGAAGTCAGTTTTAGTAACTACTACTAACATAAGACCCTCACCACTAAGTGAAGATAGATAGGAAAATCCATAATAGATCTAAAAACCATCAAACATAAAATGATGATAAAAAAAAATTTCTAAGCATGGCTCACAATACAGATTTAGTTTTCAACATTAGGGTTCTTTCAGTGTCCTTCAACAGCATTTGTTTTCCTGTATACAGAAGAAAAAAACTCATGAGTATCAAACTTATTCACATAAAATGAATGTATGAATTGTTATCTTCCTGACCCAGAGATCAAACCCACATCACTTCCATCTTCTGTACTGGTAGGCAGATAATTTACTGACTGTGCCACCTGGGAATCGACATACATTTCAAGGACCACTGCCATCAGTTTCTACTGTTCATGACCAAAGTAGGAGAAAGAACATTGGAAGAAGTACTCATAAGGGTACTCATAAGAAGTACTCATAAGTCAAGGAACTGCTATACTGGGTACTCTAGTTATTACTGGGACAAATCAGTTCCTCCAATGATGATGGGTATAACTGAAAAATTATTACAAATGCATGGGATGTGATATCTACATGATAAATGTGTTCCTCTTATACTATTGCTTCAGGGATGCCTACTTCAGCATGAAGGACTGCACTTCAAGGGATGCCTGCTATTCCAGCTCAAGCAACAGATAGTGATGTGCAGATCACTGTCCTTTGTTGAAAATAATCAGCAGTTTCTCAACATATGTAACATGCCAGAGTAACCCTTGGGATGGAACTCTAAAAACAGATAGGCCCTCTTTTTGCCAAGCCCTGCGAGAAAAGACAAATCAAAAAAAGATAAATAGCATCAGTTTTGTCAGGACTTCCTCATCTTTTCTTTCTGGATGGCAGGAAGCAGACATTGAGGCCAGAGGACTGCAGGATTTAATTGTGAACTAACGTTGGGTAGGGTGGAAGCTCATCGCTCTAGTAAGAATGTTGCTCAATTAAACTGACTTTCATTCACTTCATGTCCATAGAGTTCTGCAATCCTTCATTAAGGAATTCAATAAGTTATACTTCCTTACACCATCAGAATCTCTTGGTTTACACGAATGTCAATTCCTAGTCGAGCACTTATAAACTGTTACAGGTAGTAATAGTGCATAAATGATGATGAGCAATGACAGGAAGTTTATTTATTCTGTTTGAATTCTTGATTTTTTATATAATTTTCTTATAATATACTTACAGATGTGAATATTTGAGTGGCATGTATAAATACACGTGGAGTAGTAGAGTAGATAGTATTGGCACAATAATTATCATGGTTATTATGTCTTTTTCATATATTCCTTTTGAGATTCTATTCCATTATACATTATCATAAGATATTCAATACAGTTTCCTAAACTGTAAAATATACTTACAGATGTGAATATTTGAGTGGCATGTATAAATACACGTGGAGTAGTAGAGTAGATAGTATTGGCACAATAATTATCATGGTTATTATGTCTTTTTCATATATTCCTTTTGAGATTCTATTCCATTATACATTATCATAAGATATTCAATACAGTTTCCTAAACTGTACAGTAGGTCCTTGTGGTTTGTTTCATATATAGTACTATGTGTTTGTTAATAATTCAAACAAAAACTGGCACACAAATATTCATAGTGACATTATTCACAATAGCTCAAAGCTAGAACCCGTTCAAGTGTCCCTCGGTGGTTGACTGAATATGCAACACAGGGTATATTCAGAAGCTTGAACAGTATTCTACCATACAGAAAAGTACATTAAATGGTGCTGCCACTGTGCAAGACATTACAGAAATGATTCCAAATCGAACATATGGAATAAATACATAGTTCAATTCTAATTCATGCTATGTACCCAAAAGGTTTTGGAAAGGGGGCTGAGAAAATATATACTTCTTCAGTCACACTCACAACAGCATGATTCACACTGACAAACAAACTGAAGTAATCTAAGTGTCCATGGCAGCCAATTTCATAAACAAACTGTGGTATACACACAATGGAATCTGATTCGGCCCTTCAAAGTCAGTAATTCTGACAATGCTACAATGTAGACAAATCTTATGGTCATTATATTAAGTGAAATAAACCAGACCAAAAAAGGACAAACGTTCTGTGATTCCAGTCGTATGAGATATCCAAACAAGTCAAATCTGCCAGAAAAAGGAGAAAGTGATTCCCGTGGATCGAAGAGAGTTCATGTTTCATGGGCTCCAGTTTCCCTTGGGGAAACTGACTTCCCATGATATCTACAAAACCAATTAGGCAAATAATTGGAAGCCATATTCAATCAAATGAATGCAGACATAATTTTACAGTTTACACCAAACTCACTCAAACGCCTCAATAGACAAAAGGCAAAGCTGTATCTATGGTACCTCAGCTTTGCTTAAAACTGTATCTACAGTACCTCAGTTTTGCTTATGAAATATAACAGAAAAAAAAAACACTAAAGTCTATCCAAAAAAGGATATAAAACATATATAACATGAACTTTTAAAAATTAGAAATTTAAACTGTGAAATACCTTATTCACAAAACTTAAACACAAGCCACAGAAAAATATATTTACAAAATACATATCTGATAAATAATTGCACTCCAACTATACCAAAAAATCTAGAACAAACAACCTGAATAAAAGTTTATAAATCTAAACATCTGGTCTACAAAAATATAAAGACAGTAAATAAGCATATCAAAAATGTTCAAAATCACATATTATGAAATTGTAAACTAAAACAACAGTGAAGTAGCACCGCACACCTATTAGATCCAGTAAACTCAAATAACGGGGCGGTGGGGCTTCTCTGGTGGCTCAGTGGTGAAGAATCTGCCTGACAATGCAAGACACTCTAGTTAGATCCCTTACCCAGGAAGATCCCACGTGCCACAGAGAAACACAGCTGGATTTATCCACAGCTAAACAAGGCTCACCTGTGACCTGAACACTACACGTCTAGAGCTTAGTAAACGGCTTTGAACAAGTGTCCAGACAAAAAGTATCACAGAGTTATACACAACATCTCTACTTGTAATAACTAAAAACTTTCAAATATCAGGATGTCTTTGGTAGATGACTGTGTAAACAAATTGGGATACATCCAAAGTGAAAGAGAGCAAATGCTACCCCAAAATTCTCATTATCAGCATGAGGATTAGTTGAACCTAATTAACTTTTTTTTTAAGAAGACACATGATCATCTCTGAAACCCAAGTTCAAGACGGCTCTTCTGTGAGTCACATTTACCAGAGAAATCTCATTTCAAAAGAGTCCTCTGTATATACCAGATAGAAGGATGACAGACAGTCTTGTGAAACTCTATTTTTATCAATAGGGAAAGCTAAGACTTAAATCTGTACAACCATACCCTTCCTTTATTTTGGTTTTATTTATGAAGAAGTACTGTGGGAAGCCTATTAGTAACCACCATGTCTTGGGTCCTCTGGATGACCTATGGCAGGAGAAACAGATTTTACAAATAAAATTTTCCACATAACT
This sequence comes from Cephalophus harveyi, assembly GCA_006410635.1. Lineage (NCBI taxonomy): Eukaryota > Metazoa > Chordata > Mammalia > Artiodactyla > Bovidae > Cephalophus > Cephalophus harveyi. Next base: position 2,785 of record SJYT01020621.1, on the reverse strand, counting down.
TCACAAAAAGTTGTTAGACTACATTCAGTAAAGCTGAATCATCTCAGATCAAATTAAAATCATATAAAATACTACAACTTACAATCCCAAACAATATTAAAAAAAAGAACAACTTGCGTTTCTATACACTAATAACATTTAGAAACAAACATTAAGAAAATCCCACCTATAACTGCATCAAAAAGAATAAAACATCTAGCAACAAACTTAACCAAGGACATAAAAGACCAGGTGTCAGAAAAATAGAAAGCACTGATAAAGAAACCAAAGAAAACACAAATAAACAGAAAACTATTCCATGCTCACACACTGGAACAAAGAGGAATTAAAAGATCCATTCCAGCCAAAGCCATCAACAAATACACTGACTGCAATCACAAAATAATATTCAATGGAATTTTTAACAGAGATAGAATTATTCCTAATATTAGGCTGTCCTGGGAGCAGACGTAAGGAATCCCACCCATGACAAGGTCATGCAGAGTGGTCTGATGGGCAAGGCGAGTCAAGCCTCAGGGTTTCCCCGTGGTATTTCCTGAGCATGTACCCGAAAAACCAGAGCCGGCCTGATTTTATTGTACTCTGCTTTTCCAATCTTCTGACATTCTCTGGAAAAAGTTAACTTAGGGATTCAGTCTTCTGCATCAGAAAGGAATGTTTTGGCTCAAACCCCCTCTGATAACTCTCTAACTTGCCTAACAGGTTCCCCCGAACTTTTTACAGCTTGTGAATTGCTTACAGCCCCCCAACTGCGAGAGGCACAAAGCTTAAAACATCTTAAAGATACAGAGCCTTTTCTAAAGAGCTAAAAATCATATTGGTGACGGGTTTTCACTGTTGACTCAATGATTGCTGCCAGGCCTCCATATTCTTTATCTTTTAGGCACCTGAGAGGATATTAATCAATGTAATCAGAATATGGAAAAAGGTATATAGTAGTTGTGATGTTATCAACACTAGACTTTTGAGTTAATTACATTTCTTTTGTTATAAATCACTGTATACTCCTTTTACTTGTTGTAAATTGCTGTATCTTTGCTATGTAAGAATGTAACTTTATTTAGNATTAATCAATGTAATCAGAATATGGAAAAAGGTATATAGTAGTTGTGATGTTAGCAACACTAGACTTTTGAGTTAATTACATTTCTTTTGTTATAAATCACTGTATACTCCTTTTACTTGTTGTAAATTGCTGTATCTTTGCTATGTAAGAATGTAACTTTATTTAGTGTTTTCCTGAGAGTGGCACCAGACTTTGGGAAGATCAACACAAATAAGTCTTCTGGTTGACAAACCCTTATCAGAAAAAAGGCTGCAAAATGTTAATTGGCCCTCTGGCTAGAAGACGATGTAAATCACCTAAGACTTATGTATACAACCAGGTATGCAGAGAGAAAAGCCTGGTTTTGAAAAGAGTCTGGGCTGCTAACGCTGCATAATTTTGTATCACCCATTGATCTCTATGTACAATCAAAAAGGTATAAAAGGCCTTTCCAGACAATAGAAGCAGGGCCAGTCGCTGGACTGATTTCCCCCGTGTCTTCATTTTACTCTAATTTCTGGCTGAATTCCCATCTGGGGCGTGGAGGCTTGCCATGTCTACTTACTTTCCCCAGCTTTTAAGATCCACGCAAGGGGGAGCCCAAGGCGGGACACACCCCGCTATTCAAGAGGACACTGGTGGCCTAACATAGATGGTGCAAACTTCTTATCTCGAAGTTTTGATGATTTTCCACGTAAACCAAGTTACTCAGCCTCTTTTCTCCGCTTAATTTTCCTACTACACTATTTCATCCTAATCTAATCTTATATTTATAATTAAATAAATAAATAAGATTTTCCCTGCCTACACCACTCACACTTCGAGTTACCCTTGATCCACTAGGGCTGGATCCCGACAAGGCTGCTAATATTGAACAGGACCTTAAACAGCCCAAAAGACTCTGGGAAAGAAGAATACAGCTGGAGGCATCTTACTCTCCAACTTCAAACTACATCATGGAGCTGTAGTGACCACCACAGTGAGGAGCTGGCAGGAACACAGACACATGGACTCCAGGAAAGAATAGAGAGCCCAGGAGTGAACCCACTTGTCTGTGGTCAGTTCATGAAAATCAAACCAGAAACGTGAGAGGAAGAAAGGACAATCTTCTCAAGAAACAGTGACAGGAAAACTGGCCACCTACACTATAGAACATCACTGGCCATCCTCTAGATCATCTAACAGAAATCTAACTGAAAACCCACCATTATGCACATGGAGCTCTTTCCCCCTGAGTCCTCTGAGATGGACCTCCAGTCAGCCCTCAGCTGGACACAGGAAACTTCTACTTTGTCCTCATTTTTCCCTCTTGCAACACCTCCCTGCTAGTGAACACTGAGGCAACCCCGCTCCTCTCAGCCTGGACGCAGCCCCGTTATCCAGAAGCCTGAGCCCTGACAGTCCTGGGGAGACAAAGCTCCTGCCAGTTGGTCACCGAGCAGAGTCTAAAGGCAAAGCGTCCTGCACCCGCGGGTCAGAGGGGGGTTTGGCGCCCCCTGTGGGCCGCCAGAGAAGAGTGGGCAGCCCCGCGCTCACAGACCTCAGAGGGCTCACCCAGAAGCAGCTCTGCTGTGAGCACTCAGACTGGAAGCCGAAACTGAAATGGAGCAGATTAGCTCCATGACCCTCCTCAAAACACGGCTAAGGGACAATGGGAGCCTATATGGAATGCAGCCATAAAAAGGAACACATCTGAATCCATTCTAATGAAGGGGATGAACCTAGAGCGTATTAAACATG
>SJYT01020613.1:0-43912 GCA_006410635.1 Cephalophus harveyi | reverse complement strand
TCTCCAGGCTATTTATCTGTGATTCCATTTTGATTTCAAGATTTTGGATCATTTTCACTATCAATATTCAGAATTCTTTCTCAGGTAGATTCCCTATCTCTTCCTCTTTTGTTTGATTTGGTGGGCATTTATCCTGTTCCTTTACTTGCTGGGTATTCCTCTGTCTCTTCATCTTGGTTATATTACTGTGTTTGGGGTGGCCTTTCTGTATTCTGGAAGTTTGTGGAGTTTTCTTTATTATGGAGTTTCCTCTCTGTGGGTGGGGTTGTATCAGTGGCTTGTCAAGGTTTCTTGGTTAGGGAATCTGTGTCAGAGTTCTGGTGGGTGGATTTCTTCTCTCTGGAGTGCAATAAAGTGTCCAGTAATGAGTTATGAGATGTCTATGGTTTTGGAGTAACTTTGAGCTGCCTGTATATTGAAGTTCAGGGGTGTGTTCCTGTGTTGCTGGAGAATTTGTGTGGTATGTCTTGCTCTGGAACTTGCTGGCCCTTGGGTGGTTCTTGGTTTCAGTGTAGGTATGGAGGCATTTGATGAGCTCCTATCAATTAATGTTCCCTGGATTCAGGAGTTCTCTGACGTTCTCAGGGTTTGGACTTAAGCCTCCTGCTTCTGGTTTTCAGTTTTATTTTTACAGTCGCCTCAAGACTTCTCCATCTATACAGCACCGATGAAAAAACATCTAGGTTAAAGATGAAAAGTTTCTCCACATTGAGGGACACCCAGAGAGGTTCACTGAGTTGCATGGAGAAGAGAAGAGGGAGGGGGTAGTTAGAGGTGACTGGAATGAGATGAGGTGGGATCAAAAGAGGAGAGAGCAAGCTAGCCAGTAATCACTTCCTTATGTGTGCTCCACAGTCTGGACTGCTCAGAGATGTTCATGGAGTTATACAGGGAAGAGGAGAGAGAGGAAGTAGACAGAGGTGGCCAGGAGGATAAAAGAGGGAAATGAAAAGGAGAGAGACAGATCCAGCCAGTAACCAGATCCAGCCAGTTCCCTAAGTGTTCTCCACCGTTTGGAGCACACAGAGATTCACAGAGTTGGGTAGAGAAGAGAACGGGGAGGGAGGAGGCAGAGACAACCTGGTGGAGAAAAAGGAGAGTCCAAAGGAGGAGAGAATGGTCAAGCCAGTAATCTCACTCTCAGGTAAAATTGGGTACTGAAGATTGGGTTTTGTGGGCAGTGTGGGGTCACTTCCAAGGCGGTTCCCTCTGTTTTGCTTCTTCTGTTTGCTGTTCTCTTCAGTGTCTGATTTCCACCCTGACATAAAGGGAGCGGTGGTGGACACTTCTTTTTTTTTTAGGCTCACTTGTTCAGTCATGCTGTGGGGAGGGAGGGATGCTGCAAACAAATAACACTGGCATGTGCTTGCAGTTTCTCAGCCACGCTGGGCATGCTCCTGCACATGGCGCACACCACTCAGGCTCTACATTGCTCTGCCGGGAACCATCTGAGGCCAGCCCTAGGCTGCATGCACCTACCCAGTCTAAGACGCTCAGGCTCGGCTCTCAGGTAGCCCTCAGAAGTGCAGATTCGGTTGGGCCTGCATTTTGTGCCCTTCCCAGTACCGAGTAGCTCAGGTGTTTGGCGAGCGCAGTTGCTGCGACTTATCGCCTTTCCCGTGCCTGCTGCTCAGTTTTCTGGGTGTACCTCTGGCGCCCCTTGTGAGGCGAATGTTGACTGTACAGGACCCCAGGAAGTCTTAGCAAAGAAGCCTGCTTGCAGTTTGGTAGGTAAAGTCTCTCCAGGGCTGCGATTGCCCCCTTGCAGCCCTTACAGCTCTGGCTGCCTGTCACTGGAGGGGGATGGTCTGCAGCTGGCTATTTCTGTTCCGTCCTTTGTTCTGTGCATGGTCCTGGTAGTTATGTTAGAGCTTTTTGCGTGGTAGCTATCCCACAGTCTGGTATGCTAGCCCAAGTTAGTTTGCTCTGGTTACACTCATGGCATTCCAGCCCGATTCTTAAAAAGCACTGCAGCCCGTGCCTCCCTGCCCAGGCCCCGCTTGCTAGTGGCAGATGCAGGCGTCTGCGCTGCTTCTCCGCTGGGGGAGTTACCCTTGGGCTCGTAATCTGTTGGTTTTAATTATTTATTTAGTGCCCGATTCTTAAAAAGCACTGCAGCCCGTGCCTCCCTGCCCAGGCCCCGCTTGCTAGTGGCAGATGCAGGCGTCTGCGCTGCTTCTCCGCTGGGGGAGTTACCCTTGGGCTCGTAATCTGTTGGTTTTAATTATTTATTTAGTTTTCTTCCCTGTTATGTTGCCCTCTGTGCTTCCAAGGCTCGCCACAGACTCAGCAGCGAGAGTGTTTCCTGGTGTTTGGAAACTTCTTTTTTAAAGACTCACTTCCCAGGCCAGGACTCCCTTCCTGGGATGGAGCTCCCTCCCTATCTCCTTTGTCTCTTTTTTCATCTTTTATATTTTTCCTACCTGCTTTTGAAAATAATGATCTGCTTTTCTGGGTGCCTGATGGCCTCTGCCAGCATTCAGAAGTTGTTTTGTAGAATTTACTCAGTGTTGAAATATTGTTTTGATGAATTTGTGGGGGACAAACTGGTCTCCCTGTACTATTCCTCTGCCATCTTCCAAGGGAAAATTTCACACAAAGATGAGCACAGTAAAGTACAGAAACGGTATGGACTTAACAGAAACAGAAGATATTAAAAAGGGGTGGCAAAAGTACACAGAACTATAGAAAAAAAGATCTTCATGACCCAGGTAACCATGATGGAGTGATCATACACCTAGAGCCAGACATCCTGGAATGTGAAGTCATGTGGGTCTTAGGAAGCATCATTACGACCAAAGCTAGTGGTGGTGACAGAATTCCAGTTGAGCTCTTTCAAATCCTAAAAGATGATGCTTTGAAAGTGCTGCACTCAATATGCAAGCAAATATGTAAAACTCAGCAGTGGCCATAAGACTGGAAAAGGTCAGTATTCATTCCAATTCCAAAGAAAGGCAAGGCTAAAAAATGTTTAAACTATCGCACAATTGCACTCATCTCACATGCTAGCAAAGTAATGCTCAAAATTCTCCAAGCCAGGCTTCAACAGTAGGTAAACCATGAGCTTCCAAATGATCAAGCTGGGTTTAGAAAAGGCAGAGGAACCAGACATCAATTGCCAACATCTGTTGGACCATTGAAAAAAGCAAGAGAGTTCCAGAAAAAATAAATCTACTTCTGCTTTACTGATTATGCCAAAGTCTTTGACTGTGTGGATCACAACAAGCTATGGAACATTCTTCAAGATATGGGAATACCAGACCACCTGACCTGCCTCCTGAGAAATCTGTATGCAGGTCAAGATGCAACAGTTAAAAGTGTACATGGAACAAGGGATTGGTTCCAAATTGTGAAAAGCATACTTCAAGGCTGTATACTGTCACCCTGCTTATTTAACTTATATGAAGAGTACATCATGCAAAATAACAGGCTGGATGAAGCACAATCTGGAATCAAGATTACCAGGAGAAATATCAATAGCCTCAGATATGCAGATGACACCACCCTTATGGCAGAAAGCAAAGGAGAGCTAAAGAGCCTCTTGATGAAAGTGAAAGAGGAAAGTGAAAAAGTTGTCTTAAAACTCAACATTCAGAAAACTAAGATCATAGCATCCAGTCCCATCACTTCATGACAAATAGATGAGGAAATAATGGAAACAGTGAGAGAGTTTATTTTGGAGGGGTTCCAAATCACTGCAGATGGTGACTGCAGCCATGAATCAAAAGATGCTTGCTCCTTGGAAGAAAAGCCATGACCAACCTAGACAGCATACTAAAAAGCAGAGCTATTATTTTGCCAACAGAGGTCCATCTACTTAAAGCTATGGTTTTTTCAAGTCATGTATGGATTTGAGAATTGGTCTATACAGAAAGCTGAGTGCCGAAGAATTGATGCTTTTGAACTGTGGTGTTGGAGAAGACTCTTGAGAATCCCTTGGACTGCAAGGAGATCAAGCCACTCAATCCTGAATGAAGTCAGTCCTGGATATTCATTGGAAGGACTGATGCTGAAGCTGTAACTCCAATACTTTGGCCACCTGATGCTAAGAACTATGGAGGTGCTCACTGGAAAGACCCTGATGCTGGGAAAGACTGAAGACAGGAGGAGAGGAGGACGACCAAGGATGAGATGGTTGGATGTCATCACTGACTCAATGGACATGAGTTTGAGCAAGCTCCAGGAGTTGGTGATGGACAGGGAAACCTGGCATGCTGCACACCATGGAGTCGCAAATAGCTGGACATGACTGAGTGACTGAAATGAACTGAACTGTGAATTAAGCCAAATTAGCAATGCTCATAAAACCACAGAATTCTCAGTAGAATTCTCTTCTCATCACAATGTTTATGCATTATGATCATATTATTGTCTTTCTGGAATTTTATATATCATAAATATCCATGTAGACATGAGGTGTATAGATGAGAGCTATTACTGTGGCTAACATTTATAGAGCAGCTACTATCTACTAGGCACTGTGTAAATGTTTTTTGTGCATTAATCCAATTAATCCTGGAAAATATCTTGATAAGTAATTCTTTATTCCAACTTGATAGATTAAAAAATATTCTAGAGATATATTTAGTATGCCTATGGTCTAATGATTAAAGTTTGGCTTTCCTGGTGGCTCAGATGGTAAAGTGTCTGCCTGCAATGCAGGAGACTCAGGTTTGATCCCTGTTTTGGGAAGATCCCCTGGAGAAGGAAATGGCAACCCACTCCAATATTCTTGCCTGGAAAATCCCACAGATGGAGGAGACTGGTAGGCTACAGTCCATGGAGTCACAAAGAGTTGGTCAAGACTGAGAAACTTCACTTTCTTTAAGGTCTAATGAAAGAAAGAATTGGTATTTGAATGTAGATGTCCAACCTCAGAGATTGCCTTTTTAAAAAAATTAATTAATTTGTTTTAATTGGAGTTAGAACTGGACATGGAACAACAGATTGGTTCCAAATAGGAAAAGGAGTACATCAAGGCTGTATATTGTCATCCTGCTTATTTAACTTCTATGCAGAGTACATCATAAGAAACGCTGGACTGGAAGAAACACAAGCTAGAATCAAGATTCCCGGGAGAAATATCAATCACCTCAGATATGCAGATGACACCACCCTTATGGCAGAAAGTGAAGAGGAACTAAAAAGCTTCTTGATGAAAGTGAAAGAGGAGAGTGGAAAAGTTGACTTAAAGCTCAACATTCAGAAAACGAAGATCATGGCATCTGGTCCCATCACTTCATGGGAAATAGATGGGGAAACAGTGGAAACAGTGTCAGACTTTATTTTTTTGGGCTCCAAAATCACTGCAGATAGTGACTGCAACCATGAAATTAAAAGACGCTTACTCCTTGGAAGAAAAGTTATGACCAACCTAGACAGCATATTCGAAAGCAGAGATATTACTTCGCCGACTAAGGTCTGTCTAGTCAAGGCCATAGGAGAAGGCCATGGCACCCCACTCCAGTGCTCTTGCCTGGAGACTCCCATCGACAAAGGAGCCTGGTAGGCTGCAGTTCATGGGGTCGCTAAGAGTCGGACACGACTGAGCGACTTCACTTTCACTTTTCACTTTCATTCATTGGAGAAGGAAATGGCAACCCACTCCAGTGTTCTTACCTGGAGAATCCCAGAGACAGGGGAGCCTGGTGGGCTCCCTGTGGGGTCGCACATAGTTGGACACGACTGAAGTGACAGGAGCAGCAGTCAAGGCTATGGTTTTTCCTGTGGCCATATATGGATGTGAGAGTTGGACTGTGAAGAAAGCTGAGTGCTGAAGAATTGATGCTTTTGAACTGTGGTGTTGGAGAAGACTCTTGAGAGTCCCTTGGACTGCAAGGAGATCCAATCAGTCCATTCTGAAGGATATCAGCCCTGGGATTTCTTTGGAAGGAATGATGCTAAAGCTGAAACTCCAATACTTTGGCCACCTCATGTGAAGAGTTGACTCATTGGAAAAGACTCTGATGCTGGGAAGGATTGGGGGCAGGAGGAGAAGGGGACGACCGAGGATGAGATGGCTGGATGGCATCACGGACTCGATGGACGTAAGTCTGAGTGAACTCCGGGAGATGATGATGAACAGGGAGGTCTGGTGTGCTGCGATTCATGGGGTCGCAAAGAGTTGGACACGACTGAGCGACTGAGCTGAACTGAACTGAATTGAAGGCTAATTACTTTACAATATTGTAGTGGTTTTTGCCATACTTTGACATGAATCAGCCATGGGTCTACATGTGTCCCACATCCTGAACCCCTCTCCTATCTCCCTCCCCATCCCATATTGCAGGGCCATCTCAGTGCACTGACCTTGAACGCCCTGTCTCATGGATCAAACCTGGACTGGTGATCTATTTCACATATGATAATATACATGTTTCAGTGATATTCTTTCAAATCATCCCACCGTCACCTTCTCCCACAGAGTCCAAAAGTCTGTTCTTTACATCTGTGTCTCTTTTGCTGTCTTGCATATAGGGTTATTGTTACCATCTTTCTAAATTCCATATATATGCATTAATATACTGTATTGGTGTTTTTCTTTCTGACTTACTTCACTCTGTACAATAGGCTCCAGTTTCATCCACCTCATTAGAACTAATTCAAATGCATTCTTTTTAATAAGTGAGTGATATTCCATTATGTATAGGTACCACAGCTTTCTTATTCATTCAGTTGCTGATGGACATCTAAGTTGCTTCCATGTCCTAGCTATTGTAAACAGTGCTGTGATGAACACTGGAGTACACATGTCTCTTTCAATTCTGGTTTCCTCTGTGTGTATGCTCAGCAGTGGGATTGCTGGATCATATGGAGATTGCCTTCTTAATCACCAAACTCAGACTGAAACTCAAGTCCACAGATAGACCTAAATACTGAATAATACCTGCCATTGCTGAGGGATTACCTTTCCCCTCCCCCAAAGAAATCACCTACCCATCCACAGGAAATGGAAACTTGTCTTTACACTAGTTTAGGTTAAAGCATAAGAGATGGACTTTGTAAACTGACCACAGTTATAACTGTAATGTTTTTAAAAGCACCTTTAATTTTAAGCTGTGCTGATATTTGGATTTAATTCACAAAGTGTTTTCAAGCACCCACCAAATGTCCAACACTATTCTTAGTGTTAGATTTACAAAACTTTATAAGATTAATTTGCAGATCTAGGGCAGTGAGCCTTGGATTATATTGGGTCCTTCAGATTATTAAGGGTCCAGAGTAACTTCCCAAAGCACTTGGGTTTTATTCTGTAGGGAGGAAAAAAAAAAAACCTATTGTGATCAGAGAATAATCTTTTATATATGCATGTCAGCTATAATTAGGCCAGTAGTGATGGAGCCAGAAGGGAACAGCTGTGGAGCTGGGGTGATAGATATTTATCCAAGGCACTGAGCACAGAAGGAGGAGGAACAGGTTTGGAGGAAAATTAGTTTCATTTTTATGTTATGGAATTTGAGGTGCATGCAAACCACCCAAATGAGAGATGTTTGATTGGCAGTACTTAGTGCATGTGAACTGGAGCCACAGATGTGGGGAGCAGAGGAGAGCCTTTGAGCCATGACTAGGTGTGAATTCAAGAGAATGCAAAGAGGGAATGATAAATGACTTTCAGCTGTTAGCAGAGTTTCAGGAGACAGGTATTTAGGTGGGAAAAAAAAAAATGCAGCTAATGTCTGTGGTTCCCTCTCACTAGACGGCTGCACAGGATGCAGAGGCCAGTCAGCCTCCCGGACTTTGTGCAGCTAGAGTCAAAGAATGATTACATTTGGATATGGGGAAGGCAGCTGCCACCAGAGGGCAGCCACACCTTGAGAACCCCAGCCAACCAAAACAAAGCAGCTGTACTTGAGGCATTGAAAAGGAATCCCATGAATGTCAGGGAAATACACTAGGTAGTCATGGATCACCAACATGTGGATAAGTAAGAGGTTAAGTCAGAATTTAGAGCCTGCAGGTTCCCCGGCTAGGAGGTAATCTAATCCATTTATCTGGCCATTCAGGATTGACCAGTTAATTTCTCTACATGGAAAATTGGCTTTTGAATTTCCTTTCTCTCCTAAGGGAAGCTTCCCACTCTTTCCAGAACAGTGTACACTCAGACTAGATTTAGGTAGTAGCTTCCTTTGTATCTGAAGAAGTTGTTGTGATCCTAGTCATAGACAACTTATGAGTTTCAGAAAATATTAAACAGTAAAGGCAGATCCTGAAAGAATGGTGCAGACTCTACTAGTGCAGAGGTATTTGTGGATTTCAGTAATAGCTACGATTTATGGAGTGAGATGAGCGATAATAGGGCTTTAACTCTTTCAGTCACCCTGCACAAGGTTACAAACTGTGTGATGCTATTTTATTTAACAAATGAACAAAGTGAACCAGAAATACTGTCTGCTAGATCCAGGATGTCACAACCAGAAAGCATCAGGAGCAAGATTTGAGCCCGGATATGTTTTATTTTGCTTCCCTCAGATAGTAAAGAATCTTCCTGCAATGTGGGAGACCTGGGCTTGATCCCTGGATTGGGAAGGTGCCCTGGAGGAGGGCATCATAACCCACTCCTGTATTCTTGCCTGGAGAATCCCCATGGACAGAGAAGCCTGGCAGACTACAGTCCATGTGGTTGCAAAGAGTAGAAGTTGACTGAGTGACTAAGCACAACACACATGTTTTGTTCTGGGTGGGATTCCCTCGTGGTGTTAGTGGTAAAGAACTGGCCTATCAGTGCAGGAGATGTAGGTTCAATCTCTGGATCAAGAAGATCCCCTGGAGAAGGGCATAGCAACCCACTGTAGCATTATTGCCTGGAGAATCCTGTGGACAGGGGAGCCTGACAATCCATGAGGCTGCAAAGAATCAGACACAACTTAAGCGACTTAGCACTCACAGCATGTTTTGCTCTAAAGGCCCTGTTCTTTATTCTCCACAAGTTCTGTATTCTGCCTTCAGAACTTTCCAAGAACAGAATGGACAAGATAGGAAGAAGATAAGGAAATGCATTCAGGAAAGCATGTGGGATGTCCTGACGTCCTCCAGCTTTGAGCCCAGAGTGATGGAAACCTTCTCTGCAAGGAGACAGCAGCAAATCTCTGAACTTTAAGATGGAATCTATGCCATGGCTGATATTTAGGTGCTGCTATTGTTCACTTTAATCTGCTTGGCAGTTAAACCATGTATTTCCCAAGCCACTTTGCAAGTGATTTTTAATAAACCAGGTCATCTCCAGTGAGAGGAGGAAGGGGCTGTCTGGATGTCTGCACTAAGTACTAAGCCCCTGTGGAGGAGAAAATAGATGAAATCCTCCTCTCAGGTGAACATAGGGGAAAAGATGGAGCAGAAGCTATGCTCTGCCCTCAACTGGCATGATGACCTGTGCCCCACATCAGTCAGGGGACTTTGGGAGGGAAATGGAGAAAGCGTGGGACCCTTTGATGACTTGTGAGAGAGAGCATTGCACTGGAGTCAAGATATGCCACTAGAGCTCCTCATTTTTCAGTTTGGAAGCTGCTCTTTTGTCATAATAATAATGATCCCAGTGATAACAAGCAGCATTTCAAAGGTAAACATAAAGAACATATCCTTCCACAATACTGAGCCAACATTAAAGACATGGCACTCTCAATTGAAATCAACCATTTTTAACAGCAATAATAACAAGAAAATCAGCATGTTTTGCGATTCTCCCTTTCCACCCTGTCGGGTACCCCTGCTTGGTGCTATTCAGTACATGGAGCACAAAAGTATAGGCAGCTCTTCACTTGGTATAAGTATTTTGAAAGCTGGTGTTGATAAACTATGGCTAATTTTGAAAGGTTGTTGCTGAACCATGAAAGATGCTGGGATTCTTGATCTCTGGAGGAGAAGAATTCAATCTGGGGCCAGAGACAAGTCTTGATCACTCAGAGCTTTTGTGTAATAGAGTTTTATTAAAGTATAAAGGGATAGAGAAAGATTCTGACATAGACATCAGAAGGGGGCAGAAAGAGTACCCCCTTGCTAGTGTTAGTAATGGAGTTATATACCTTTTAATTAGTTATTACAATGAATCAAAAGAATGTCTGGAGGTTGTAAAGGTCTTTCTAGACCCACTCCCATAATTGACATTTTAAGATAACAGGATTAGTCAGAAGGTCTTCAGGAAGGAGAAACTGTCCTCAAGCAGGATACATTGTTGTTTATAATCCCTAGTGCAGAGTTTAAACTGAGTTGTGCAATTAACTAAGACTAAGGAATGTAGACAAAAAAAGTTTGTCCTTTCCTCCTCCGTGAGAATTCCAGAACCCTCTCTCCACTTTGAGAGCTCCAGACCCCTTTCTCCTCCTTGGGGACCCTGGACTTCTTATCAATCTGCCTAGGAATTGACTCTCAATTTCAAATGCAAAAATATACTTCTGGAAAATATGCTTTCTATAACCTTCATGCCACCTTCGAATATTTGTCTAGTTCCTAAGTGGCAAATGTTTGGTTTATGCAAAGCTGAAGGAGAAGGAAAATGAAATACATATCCAAAAGCATGTTGCTATGTCTTCTTTCTGTACCTTCAAACAATCGCACATTTACTCATGCTGAACAAGGTCATCAGATCTAGAGAACACTAGATTTTTTGAGTTGATGATACACTGATCATATCGTCCTTCACAAAGACTGCATTTTTGAAAAGTGGAAAGTTATACATTTTGATTTAAACTCCATATGAAAGGCTCTGATTTATTTATATTTTATTAGTTTTATTCACTTTATTAATTAGCTTACACATAAGATTTATGTATTGAGTGTTTCTTCTATGTCAGATACAGTGGTCTCTAATAGATTCTGATTGACCAAGCTTCCATTGAGAGTCTCAAGCCCTAGAGTATTGCAGTTTTATTGTTCACAGTTGGGACAAGTTTATAGTATTTTTTTGGACCCTTTTTTTTTGATGCATTCTATTAGTTTCTATTGCTGCTGTAGAAAATTTCAACAAACTTTATAACTTATAACAACACAAATCTATTTTCTCACAGTCCTGCCAGTCAGAAGTACTAAAATCCAGGTGTCAGAAAGAATGTGTTTCCTTCTGGAGATTCTAGGAGGAAATCACGTCCTTGCATTGTTTTGGTTCATGTTATCTTCCCTTATTTTCAAAGACAATAGGGTAGCATCTTCAGGTTTATTTCTTTCTCTTTCTGTGTGTGTCTCTCACCTTCCTCTGCCTCCATCTTCATATTTTCTATGATTTTATCTTCATATCTTCTATGAATATTTTTGTGTGTTGAATTAAAAACTGACAATTAAGATTATAATTCTGTTATTGCATATATGCATATTAATATAGAACATTAACTTAATATTTTGAATCTTGATAAGTTTTCCCCAAAAGGAGATCATTACTCACTTCACACAGTGTGAAAGCTATGACTATGTGCCTTTGGCAGTCCATGACTTACTGTGATTCAATTTCTATATTGAATACAATTTCATTTAAAAATATATTCATTCTCCTATTGCCCCTTCATTAAGGTTTATGAATGAATAAATGGGGAATCAGTTCAGTTCAGTTGCTCAGTCATGTCCGACTTTCTGCCACTCCATGGACTGCAGCACACCAGGCTTCCCTGTGCATCATCAACTCCCAGAGCTCACTCAAACTCATGTCCATACAGTCAGTGATGCCATCCAGCCATCTCACCCTCTGTTGTCCCCTTCACCTGCCTTCAATCTCTTCCATTATCAGGATCTTTTCCAGTGAGTCGGTTCTTCACATCAGGTGGCCAGAGTATTGCAGTTTCAGTTTCAACATCAGTCCTCCCAAGAATATTCAGGACTGATTTCCTTTAGGATGGACTTGATCTGGATAGCAATTCTAAAAATATTGGGACAGGGTCATGATAAGGACTTCCAGCCAGTGCCTGGCTGGAAAGATCCTTTGGGGCAAGAGAGGTCTGTTTGCCTAAGCTGAGGGAGATGCCAAAGGGCCACACTCTGAGCTTAGAGGTTTTGAAACTTTGCTTTCCTCAGTGCCACAAAGTGTATGTTTTGTTATATTCCTCTCTCTTAGCCTATTTAATGGGGAGAATGAGAGATGCGGTTCCCAGGCTGGAGTGGAAAGGAAGAATAGATGAGAAAGCACGCTGTTCAGTTTGATTGCTCAGTCGTGCGTGTCCGACTCTTTGCAACCTCATGAACTGCAGCATGCCAGACTTCCTTGTCCATCACCAACTCCCAGAGCTTGCTCAAACTCATGTTCATCGAGTCACTGATGATGCCATCCAACCACCTCATCCTCTGTCGTCCCCTTCTCCTCCTGCCTTCAGTCTTTCCCAGCATCAGGGTCTATTCCAAAGAGTCAGTTCTTCACATCAGGTGGCCAAAGTATTGGAATTTCAGCTTCAGCATCTCTCCTTTCAATGAATCCTCAGGACTGATTTCCTTTAGGATTGACTGGTTGGTTCTCCTTGCAGTCCGAGGGACTCTCAAGATTCTTCTCCAGCACCACAATTCAAAAGCATCAATTCTTTGGTGCTCAGCTTTCTTTATGGTCCAACTTTCACATGCATACACGACTACTGGAAAAACCATAGCTTTAACTAGATGGACCTTTGTTCGTAAAGTAATGTCTCTGGTTTGTAATATGCTATCTAGGTTGACCATAGCTTTTCTTCAAAGGATCAAATGTCTTTTAATTTCATGGCTGCAGTCACCATCTGCAGTGATTTTGAAGTGAATTCGCTCAGTCGTGTCCGACTCTTTGCGACCCTGTGGACTATAGCCCACCACTCTCCTCTGTCCATGGGATTTTCCAAGCAAGAGTACTGGAGTGAGTTGCCATTTCCTTCTCCAGAGGATCTTCCTGACCCAGGGATTGAACCCAGGTCTCCTGCATTGTAAGCAAGACACTTTACCATCTGAGCCACCAGGGAAGTCCTACACTTCAACTGACTCTAAAGATGGAGATGTAGCATGAACAGCTGAAGTAGAATCTTTCTCTTCATTGATGATGTTTTCTGCAAAGTTTTGTAAGAGTTATGAACTAGTGGAAAGAAACCGCATGCATAGGCCTCTATATACATACATATAAACACATATACACATTTGGATGAATAAGTTCATATTTTAATTAGCCAGTGATTCAATGTCTTATATGAGTAAAGTCGCCATTGAGGATGATGAAATGGAATTGAGGAAGAGGTTTCTTGTGCCTCAGAGTCTCTAATAGGAACCCAGACCTGGTGATACTATTTGTGCAAGAAAAGATTTCATGTGATCAAGAAAACTCAACTTTTGCTGAGACATAGTCCTAGAAGTCTTTATCATCATTCAGCAAGAATATAACTTAAATTCGACAGAGGATATTTCACCATTAGGACTGCTCTTGATCCAAATTCAGTGTCAGCAAAGATTCAGAGACACTGCTTCTCATTGGCAGCTCTTGCTTCACTCCCTAATACCTTTTATGATTAGTTATCCCTTGGGGGCAACATGATGAATTTCATAATTTTTTCTGGATCACTGTTTCTAATTGACACCAATCTTTGTTTCTCTTTTGATGCTTAAATTGTCATAGTTCGAGCAACAGGAACCCCATCAAATCCATTCTTGTAGTCATTTTCATACATATTTAAAAGTTAACCTTGATTTCTAATTGGTATTCTAAAGAAATCTTGAGTTCTTCTCCACGAAACATAGACTCAGTGGCTTGCTAAAGCATCCTGACTAGCTGTAGTGGAGAATAATATTAAAGACCAGACTCTGTATACTAGTGCTATAGATTATAATGTTTCACAGGAAAACTGCCAGTAGATCAGAGTGGCAAAAGAGAAAGAGCAATTTATATCAGAGAAATATTCTACAAAAAGTTCATTATTTCAATTTTGATTTTGACTAAGGTTATTTTTACCTTTCTTTACTATGAGAGCTTCCTCATCTAAACTACTCCTTATTTTTTTATATCAACTTTAATAGTAGTTTGTAGGTCTAGTTTGATAGTCATAGTTTGATATAACTATTACATATTATCATGCATGCATGTGTGATAAGTTGCTTCAGTGATGAATGATTCTTTTCTACTCTGGACTGTAGCCTGCCAGGCTCCTCTGTCCATGGGATTCTCCAAGCAAGAATATTGAGTGAGTTAAATGCCTTCTTCCAGGGGATCTTCCTGACCCATATGTGTTTAAAATGAAGATTTGACCCCCAATTTAGAATTCTTATCTTCCCTTTTTATTCTTGGTCCAAGCATCTTGAACAGATGCAGGTCAAAATCAACTAACGTTAACCTCACCAAATCTCTGGAAATGGGGGGAAAAAAAGAACTTCTAATTTCCTTCTGGAGTAATATCTACCAAATAAATAATTCAGAATACACTGAGATATAGTATCCACATAAAATTATGTATAATTGTTGAAGGATAAAAATAAACAGTATAATGTACACAATAATATGTATGAAAATGACTACAAGAATGGATTTGATGGGGTTCCTGTTGCTCGAACTATGACAATTTAAGCATCAAAAGAGAAACAAAGATTGGTGTCAATTAGAAACAGTGATCCAGAAAAAATTATGAAATTCATCATGTTGCCCCCAAGGGATAACTAATCATAAAAGGTATTAGGGAGTGAAGCAAGAGCTGCCAATGAGAAGCAGTGTCTCTGAATCTTTGCTGACACTGAATTTGGATCAAGAGCAGTCCTAATGGTGAAATATCCTCTGTCGAATTTAAGTTATATTCTTGCTGAATGATGATAAAGACTTCTAGGACTATGTCTCAGCAAAAGTTGAGTTTTCTTGATCACATGAAATCTTTTCTTGCACAAATAGTATCACCAGGTCTGGGTTCCTATTAGAGACTCTGAGGCACAAGAAACCTCTTCCTCAATTCCATTTCATCATCCTCAATGGCGACTTTACTCATATAAGACATTGAATCACTGGCTAATTAAAATATGAACTTATTCATCCAAATGTGTATATGTGTTTATATGTATGTATATAGAGGCTGTCTCTTATACACATCTTAGTTCTATTTCAGTTTCACTTTTATATTCAATTTTGTAAGAGCTATTTCCTATCTCTTATAATGTTTGTATAATGTTGATATCTGCTTTTAGAAAGACATTTAGATAAATGTAGGTGTTCATTATTTCAATATTCTGATAATTTAACTTTCCCAGATATAATTATGGTACCAGAATAAATAAGCAAAATGATAGTAATTATCAGGTATTTAAAATTTTTAACCAAAAATTTTATGTGGAACAGCATTTGAAGGGCTATTTAATTGCTTAAACACCCATGTACACACAAAAACCATGTATATCCCACACCTACACTTCATTGCAATGCATTTCAAATGCATTTTTATGTTTTCATTATACTTAACATATTTCTTTATTTCAAGTTAGTAAGTAGTCTACTTTTGTCCAATAATTCCCTAATGTGGGTTTCATTTTCACCAAAATATAAATGGGCCAATCGAACTTCCAATTTGCTCCCTATGATTATACTGATGTCTATTCCTATATTTATGTATTTCCACCATTCTATGTTTTTCCATTGTTCGACTCTATTGCAGTTTATATATTTTATTAATGAATACTTAGGCATTTTTCCATTTTGCTGTTATGGACACTGCTATAATGACCATTCTGATACTTGACTCCTGAGGCAAAAAAAAAAAAAAAATCTAGGTTATATTCTTAGATATTATGTTATTTTTATTTTCAAATTTACTAGAAAATATCAAATTGCTTTCTAAACCGGTCATACCAGTTTGCAAGATTTTTTAAACACTACTTCACTGTGGTTTTAATTTTCACTTCCTGGATTATGAGTGAGCCTGAATAGGAAGCTTGAATTCCATTTCAAAGGACTTTTTACCATTGAGATTTCCTACTCTGTGAAATGCATGTTGGCACCTGATGTTGATTTGTCTACTGGGTCATCTGTCTTTTTGAATCAGTAGTAATTCCTAGTGCCCATGGATATCTCCAGCAGAGACTTCTAACACTCTCTGTAGGATCTAAACTGCATCAAATGCACTAGAATTTATTGTCATCCCACTAGTAGGCTCTGCTACTCTCTTTTCCTCAAAAGCCTTCCTGTCTCCTTAGTTGAGACATCCAGGAGCCCATGTCCTTCCTCCCATCAGTATTGGGGAAGAACTTAGGTAGACATTCTTTATCAGGGATTCAGCATCCTCATAGATCCCTAATCTAAGCCTAGAATATTTCCTGACTCTCTAGAACCCCTTTTATTTCTAGCCACATGGGGAAAACCTTCTTCTGGACAAGGACTTTTTGATTCTCATCCACCTATGCCTGAGTTGCCTCTTTCAGATTCGCAGGGTTTGTTCTGGGCATTGTGACTAGTGCAGGCTATGGGATCAGACCTCCAGGCCCACTTATGCCTCTACCTCTGAGTACAAAGTTGTTCTGCTCTCCTCCTCTCCCATACACCTTATACTGCTGTATCCTGTGAACTTCTTCACAAGATGAACAGTCACTCAGGGGCAGGCCTTTCATTTTCTTCTTCTCAACTCCTATTCTTCTCCACTTATTAACATTTTATTACATTTTCAGATATTATATATTCTTACTGATTGATCTTTCCTTGTGGCTCAGCTGGTAAAGAATCCGCCTGCAATGTAGAAGACTTGGGTTCAATCCCTGGGTTGAGAAGATCCCCTGGAGAAAGGAAAGGCTACCCACTCCAGTATTCTGGCCTAGAAGTTTCAATGGACTGTATAGAGTCAGACTTGCAAAGAGTTAGACAAGACTGAGCAACTTTCACTTCCTTCTTTTTCACTGATTGACCTAATTGTTTGCTTCTTTAATATGTTTTCCCTCAGTAATGCTCTAAAGTGAACCAAATGTGAGAGGAGAAAGACTTTCATAGATACATAGACTTGGAGAAATCAGGCAAGCCCCCTGTCATCCATTTTAATCTCAATTGACTTCAATCCAGCAAAGTTTTCTTCTTCCCTAAGTAAAATCTTGCTCAAACCACAGTAGTTGTGAGGGGAGGAGATCAAGCTGTCAGAGTAGGAGGACATAGAATTCATCTTCCCTCACAAGCACATCATAAATACATCTACATGTGGAGCAATTCTCACTGAAAACAAGCTGGAGACTGGCAGAATGACTCTCATGCAGCCAAGTCTGTAACATGGCATCAGATGGGAAAGAAAGAAGTAATGAGGTTGTGGGACCTGTACCCCTAGGAGGGGATACAGAAGAGGAGGGGGATCACTTGGGCTCCAGGATCCTCCTGGAGGAGTGAGTAGCAGCTTGAATTACAGACTGGATGCCCAGGTTTGTGGCTCAGCATGGATGAATGAGTCCAATTAGCTTGTTTGGAGACCACTGGGACTGATGTCAGAACTGTAAAAACCTAGACTTCACTTTTTTTGAAAAGGAAAGAAATGCAGAAAGAAAAAAGGAACAAGATAAATGAAGACTAAATGAATAGTTGCATAGACCCACATGCATTGAGGGCAGAAGATATGATTGACAACAGAAAAATTAGTGAGCTGTAGAAACATGAAATTTACATACTTCTAGAAAGGAGAAGAAAAAGGAAATGAGGGAGAGAAGGGGGAAAAAAAACTAGGAAATAGAATAGCAGCAACACAGGGAAGAAAAATGATCATGTCAGAAATAGAGAAAGCCAAAATGAACAGTTAATGAAAGAATTTGTAAGGGAAGGACTGGGGCATCACACAAGGAAAGATAAATAGCATTGAGTTGGTCCTTCCCATGACCCATTAGACTCAAATAGCTGGGTCTCAGTTTGGATTTTATGTTGGAGGCTGGCAAAGGGCTGGGTATCAGCCCTTATTTTAGACTCCACCAAAGGATCGCAAAGAGTCAGACACGACTGAGCACAGCACAGCTAGGTATATTGGGGATTATATAAAGCATCAGGGGAGGTGGGCATGGCATCTCACTCCAGTATTCTTGCCTGGAGAATCCTATGGACAGAGGAGCCTGACAGGCTACAGTCCATAGGGTCATAAAGAGTTGGACATGACTGAAGTGACTTAGAAAGCATGCACAAAGCTTCAGGGATGCTTTAAAGCAATAATGCTAGATCTCCCTGCTTTCCCTACAGCCCCAGTTTAGTGCTTAGACAACATTTTTAGACAATATTGAAGACTGACCCTGAGAGAAATCTAAATATTCACAGTATAAAATGCGATTTAATTATTTTTCCATAAAATTATTACTATTTCTGCACTTACATCTTTTACAAAAGTAGAGACCATAGCTATGTATTCATTTTCATAAAAAAATGCACATCATGCACATACAGATAGTACAGCATACACACACACACCCTCTAGGGAAGAAAGATGAGGCTTAAAGGAGACAGAAAGAGAAATAGGCAAATGTGAGGGAAATAGGCGTGGAACAGACACACGTGGCCTGAAAGGAAAAAGACAGCCTTAGGCCTCGTTTTCTTTCTACTAAAAGATTTCAATCTTCTGGCTCATTTCCATTCTCTAGTTTTACACCCTCCATGCCACAGACTACACTGCTGTTAGAATCATCTTTGCAGAAGTCTGATTGTGTAATTGCCTTGCTTCATTACATTCAATGTCTTCTATATTGTCTTGAATAAAGTAAAAATCTCTTAGCTTGAGATTCTTTCTGAAAACATAGTTTCCCCCTCTTTTTTCCCTACCCTCTAGCTATAGTGAGAATAGTAAACAGCTACTTGCCATTTCCTTCAAACATGCTATTACTTCTGTGTGTACTATTCTTATTTTTTCTTTAACAGTTACACATGAACATAGAAAGCAAACTGAGATCAAATACAATTTATTACCATTCTCCCTGTTCCCACTCCAGATGATAGCCACTTTCATCTCTACTGATTAATTAGATTGGTATCTTAATTTCTAAATAAAATGTTTCTATTGTAGCATCTTGATTTTTTATTTTGTTTTAGTCCTCATTTGTCGGGGGCCAGCGTGAGGAATCCCGCCCGTGACAAGGTCATGTGGAAGGAAGCCTGACAAAACGCAAGGATGTGATCAGGTTTCAGGGCTTCCCCCTGGAATTTCCTGAGCATCTACCCCCCTCAAAAATAAGAATCTATCAGCCACTGTACTCTGCTTTTCCACTATTCTGATATTCTCTGGGATAAAGTCAAATCAGAGCTTTAGTCTTCTGCATTTCAAAGGGATGTTTCAGTTAAACCCCCTCTGATAACTCTCTAGCTTGCCTAACAGGTTCCCCAGACCTCTTACAGCTTGTGAATTGCTTACAGCCCCCAACCGCGAGAGGCACAAAGCTTAAAAGCATCTTAAAGAAACAGAACCTTTTCTAAAGAGTTAAAAATCATAATGGTGATGGCTTTTCACTGTTGACTCAATGATTGCTGCCAGGCCTCCATATTCTTTATATTTTAGGCACCTGGGAGGCTGTTAATCAATGTAAACAGGATATGGGAAAAGATACATAGTAGTTTTGATGTTAGCAACACTAGACTTTTGAGTTAGTTACTTTTCTTTGTTATATATCACTGCAATCCTCTTGTGTCCTTGCTATGGTAAGAATGTAACTTTATTTAGTGCTTTCTGAGAGTGGCACCAGACTTTGGGAAGATCAACACAAATAAGTCTTCTGGTTGACAAACCCTTATCGGAAAAAGGCTGTAAAATGTTAATTGGCCCTTTTTGGCTAGAAGATGATATAAATCACCCAAGACTTGTACAATTAGGTAAGCAGAGAGAAAAGCCTGGTTTTGGTAAGAGTCAGGGCTGCTGATGCTGCATAATTTTGTTTTACCCATTGATCCCTATGTACAATCAAAAAGGTATAAAAGGACTTCTAGACAATAGAGGCCAGGACCAGTCGCTGGATTGGTTTCCCCCGTGTCTCCTCTTTACTCTAATTTCAGGCTGAATTCCCATCTGGAGCGGGTTGGCTCACCATGTCTACTTACTTGTCCTGGCTTCTAAGATCTGTAAGAGAGAGAGCCCAAGGCGGGGCACTCTCCGATATTCAAACGGATGCCGGTGGCCCAACGTAGATGGTGCAAGTTCCTTGTCTGGAACTTTATTGGTCTTCCCCGTAAACCAAGTTATTCAGCCTCTTTTCTCCACTTAATTTTCCTACTACACTATTTCTTCCTAATCTAATCTTATATTAATAAATAAATAAGTTTTCCTTGCCAATGCTGTCCACCCTTTGAATTCTCTGGATCCACCGGGGCTGGACCCTGGCACTCATTAGCTGATCTTTCCCTTTATATGTAAGAATTTAGATCTTTTCAGTTTTCTTACCGCTTTTCCCACCACACATGAGCTCTCTCCTATCTCTCTCCTATCTTCTACCTAATACTGTTGTATGGAAATTTTTATAAGCTACTAGTCAGTATTAGCATTATGATGATAGTATAAACACTATTTACACATTGAACCAGTTAACAAATCATAATTACCTTTCTTTCCTGGAATTAATTTTTTATTTTATTGGGAGCTAATAGTTGTCATGATTTTACATATACATCAGTAACTATCTCTTCACCAAGTTCCTGAATCTCCTCAGCATCTTTTCCATCTTCCTGTATAGGTTCCCCTTCTAGTCTTGGTTGTCCACTTTATTTGAAACTCAGCTGTCTGGCTAGACTTTCCCTTCATGTATATTAAAGGATTCCCTTCATTTCTGGCCTCTGTTTGATTTCCTATTTTCTGTTATCTCATGTTTTCCTTTCTCTTATTCTATATGCTCATCTGGTAGAGCACATCCTTAAGTACCACCCTGGAAATATGTGCAGGGGAGGTCACTTTTTTAAGATGTTGTATGTTGGAAATTTTTATTTCATCCTGATTCATAGTTGAAAGTTTAGAAATGTGTAGCATGCTAGGTTCAGGTGGCTCAGTGGGTAAAGAACCAGCCTGTCAATGCAGGAGATTTGAGACATGGGTTTGATCCCCAGGTTGGGAAGATCCCCTGGAGGAGGGCACAGCAATCCATTCTAGTGTTCTTCCCTGGAGAATCCCCATGGACAGAGGAGCCTTCAGGCTTTGGTCCATGGGGTTGCACAGAGTCAGACACACTAAGTGACTGAGCACATGCAAATGAAAATATTAATAGTAAAATACTAAATACTGGAGTGCATATAAAACAGGCAGAACACTTGTGTATCAGACATGACTGAAGTGACTGAGAATGCATGTACTAGATTGGAAAAATTTTTTTCTTCAGGATTTTGGAAGCAGTTGTGCAGTTAAACATGACTGTGGAAATACACGCAGTTGAACTGATCAATCTCACTTAAAATTCATGACCATGAACCTCAAGTGACCAGAGAATCACACTGTATTTCCAAAGCCCAGTGACTCCCCCACTCTCCTAAATGCTTATTTCACTTCCCTTCTTTCACCTAACTTCCCCCATTTTTGCCTCCCTGCTCACTCTCAGCTGGTGAGCTTACTGACAGCTTCACTGAGAAAACTTAAGCCATGAGCAGGATGCTCCAGAGGTTCCCACAACTGTGTCCACCCACTTACTGATCCAATTAGAAGGCATTCTTGCCTTGACCAGAAATGGACTGATGAACTATCCCTTCTCTGTTCTAAAGCTTTTTCTTCCACTTGTACACTATACTCAATGTTCTCTATCCTGCTAAAGAGAATCTTTTAAAAGATTTTCCTCCCTTTCTTTCCCACATGGTCAAATTTTCCTTCTCAAGTGAATTAGCCCTATCTCCATAGAAACATTCTGTTTCTCTCATTTTAGGGAAAAAAAAAGATCAAAAAAAATTCTCTGGAGCCCATTACTGATTCAAGCTCCTATCCCTTTGCTGCCCTTTACAGCAAAATTCCCAAGAAGTTTTTTTCTGTTCACATTGTCTTCCATTTATTCTCAGTTCAGTTCAGTCGCTCAGTCGTGTCCGACTCTTTGCGACCCCATGAATCGCAGCACGCCAGGCCTCCCTGTTCATCACCATCTCTCGGAGTTCACTCAGACTCACATCCATCGAGTCAGTGATGCCATCCAGCCATCTCATCCTCGGTCGTCCCCTTCTCCTCCTGCCCCCAATCCCTCCCAGCATCAGAGTCTTTTCCAATGAGTCAACTCTTCGCATGAGGTGGCCAAAGTACTGGAGTTTCTAAGTTAAATAAGCAGGGTGACAATATACAGCCTTGACGCACTCCTTTTCCTATTTGGAACCAGTCTGTTGTTCCATGTCCAGTCCTAACTGTTGCTTCCTGACCTGCATACAGATTTCTCAAGAGGCAGGTTAGGTGGTCTGGTATTCCCATCTCTTTCAGAATTTTCCACAGTTTATTGTGATCCACACAGTCAAAGGCTTTGGCATAGTCGATAAAGCAGAAGTAGATGTTTTTCTGGAACTCTCTTGCTTTTTCCATGATCCAGCGGATGTTGGCAATTTGATCTCTGGTTCCTCTGCCTTTTCTAAAGCCAGCTTGAACATCAGGGAGTTCACGGTTCACGTATTGCTGAAGCCTGGCTTGGAGGATTTTGAGCATTACTTTACTAGCATGTGAGATGAGTGCAATTGTGCGGTAATTGGAGCATTCTTTTGCATTGCCTTTCTTTGGAACTGGAATGAAAACTGACCTTTTCCAGTCCTGTGGCCACTGCTGAGTTTTCCAAATTTGCTGGCATATTGAGTGCAGCACTTTCACAGCATCATCTTTCAGGATTTGAAACAGCTCAACTGGAATTCCATCACCTCCACTAGCTTTGTTCGTAGTGATGCTTTCTAAGGCCCACTTGACTTCACATTCCAAGATGTCTGGCTCTAGATGAGTGATCACATCATCATGATTATCTGGGTCATGAAGATCTTTTTTGTACAGTTCTTCTGTGTATTCTTGCCACCTCTTCTTAATATCTTCTGCTTCTGTTAGGTCCATACCATTTTCCCAACTCTTTGATATTCATTCCAATTAGACTTTTTCCTTTATCCACACCTGGAAGTTTCTCTTTTCAATATAAATTTTAATAGCCATGCTGCTAAGTCCACTTGTCAATTCTCAGGTCTTATCTAGCTACTCTATCACTCATTCTTCCCTAGTAGCATTTCTTCTCTTGGCTTCAAGGACACCACATGCTGTTGGTTTTTCTTCATTTGATCAACTGAGTGATCTCCTTTGCTGATTGCTGCTTTTGTTCACCCTCCTAATATTGAAGGTCATCTTTTCTTCTTTAGATATATTTTTCCTACACAATTAATGGCAATTCCACTTTTTCTGTGAAGTAGGGTAAAACTTCAGCTTCAATCTTGAGTCTTCTCCTCATACACCCTACATCTAACACAACCAGAAAAAACTTTAAAAATATGCACAAAATTTGAGACATCACAGCACCTCCATTGGAATTACTTGCTTTGAGACACAATCATCTTTTGCCTAAATTACTGTAGCAGTCTTCTATTTGGCCTTCTTGACTCTATCCTTGCTGTCCTTTTAGTTTCACTATATTCTGAACACATTGAGTGAATCATAAAAACTAAAGTCAAATCATGCTATTTTATTCAAAGTGGCCACTACTTCATCCATATAAAAGTCTGAGTCCTCATAAGGCTTAGGATGACCTTCATACCACCTTTTCCATTTTACACAACATCACTCTGCCTGTCCCCAGTTTAGTTTTTGCATGAGATACTCCTTTTGTCTTATCATGCTCTTATCCATCTCCTTCAAGACTTTGTTAGAATGTCATCTTCCCACTGAGGTCTACCATTACTATCTAACTTACTATTGCTACCCAATCTATCACCCCATCATACCAGGTACCCCTAACAATGCTCTACATTTGCTTTTATTGTTCCTGTTATAACAGTTATCCATTTCTAACATAATATTAACACTATTTTACTAGGTGTGTTATGTTTCCTCTGTTAAAATGAAAGACCTATCGGTTTAGGATTGTTCATGTTTGTCACAAATGTGTTCCAAACCCATACAACAATGTCTGGTATACAGTTGCAGGTCAATATATATTTTTTGTTCATTAAATGAATGTTTTGCTCCATTACCTTCCATTTTTCAGTGTTTCTGCTAAGTCAAAAGCCCTTCTGGTTTTCAATGATATAAAATGATGAAGATTGGGAATGGGGGAATAGTTGACCTCAGATTCAAGCACAAAGAAAAGTCTAAGCAATATCAGTGAAAGAATTTACTCCCTCCTCAAAGGACCATTTTCACTGCTGCTCCTTCCTGTCCTTGGTACCCTGATGGTTCTTGATGGTTTTTATAACCTGCTTTTTGTTTCTTTGTTTTTAAGCTCTGTGTATTTTTGGAGACTCCTAAAATTTAGGATTATTTGTTTGATATGAATCCATTTTCAGCAATTAGATTAGGTTGGCACTTTATTTATTTATTGGCTGCAGCAAGTTGCATGTGGGAGCACAGAATCTTAACCACTAGACAGTCAGGGAAGTCCCTAGTTTGGCATTTTAGATTTCCAATTTCATGGCCTCTAATGCAGAACTTTTCCTGAATTATGTCCTTGATAATTTCCTTTCCTCCACAGTTCCTTACTATCTCTTTCTTAAACTATTATTTTCAGCTAATGAGCCACTTGGTTGTTTTCCTCTAAAATGTTATCTTTTCTCTTTTATTTCACTTTGTCTTTTGCTCTGCTTCCTGTGAGATTTCTTAAAGTTTCCTTACCAATCCTGTCATTATTTTATTATGCTATCATATTCAAAGTGATAGTTTCAAGTGTTTTTTGTTTGTTTTCTCTTTGTATTATGCTGGCTTAAGTTTGCAGTTGCAATTGAAATTCTCTTCTTTCTGTTGATATCAATGTCAGGCTTTAATTTTTAATATTTTACAACTAATTTATATTCATCTAAGTATTCATTTTGAGTAGATTCTTCTCAATACCTCTCTTTCAAGGTCTTTCTATTGGGCCAGTCATTTCCTCTAAGACTTTGATTCTCCAAGGTGGTTAGTTGCCAATATTCTTGTAGCCAAGTGGAAGAATAGGGTCAAGAGCCTCATCAGTTACTATACACAGGGGGTTTAATTTTTCTGTTTTCAGCACATTACATTCACTCTCAACTTGGTCTGTTCATCCTCTAGCCCAGAAAACCTGTTTCATCTGCTTCAGCAAATAAACCACTATCCTTGTAACACTGGGGGAGCATCACTTGTCCAGCTATACAGAGAGGTGAATGAAATACAAGAATATGTTTATATTAAACAAAATTTCAACAAATTGGCATTATTTCAGGCTCTCTCTGCTATCTTCCTCTCCTTCAGGCAGCCCAGACAGGTTAAAACACTGAGAAAAAGATCTACTTTGCTCTCTCTAGTTTGAGAGAGGGAACTGGGCATTAGGCTGCCACCTCTTCCAGACCAATACCTCAGCACACTAGGCAGAGGGGAAACATCACAAAATTCCTACCCTTTTGAAGCTAGATTTTCCTTGATTTTCCATTTGCATGGTTAAGCCTTTGATTGTTCAAGGCTTCTATGAGGATAGTTCAGCCAGTTTTATTGTTTTGCATGTTTCTGTGCTGGGAAAAAGCTCAGAGATTTTTTGTTCACCATTTTACTGATGCTCTGTAGAATTCTTGGTTCCTTTTTTTAAAAATAGTTTTCAACACTCTAATCAAAATATATGAACTTATATATATTTTCTATAATTATTTTAAAGTCTTACTCTAAAAAGTCATTTTTACAGCTCCTTTAGTCTTTCTATATTGTTTGTTTTTTTGTATTGATTTCTATAAAGTCTTGCCTCTGTGAAACTCTGTTGTTTTTAGAAGTGAAATTCTAGATTGAATATTAAAATTTGTCAATATGACTTAATCCTAAAGTGTTATCTTTGTTTATTGAGGATTTACTTTGCTTTCTCTTGTATGAGAGATAGCTAAATTGGGGCAAATCCCACTATATCAAGAAAATTCAAATTGAGGCTTCATGAGATTCCTGCTTACATATCAGGAAGAATGACTTCAGGGTCTCAGTCAAAGCCCAGATTATTTACCAGAAATATGCGTCTGTTTTACCAATTCTCAAAGTCCAATTTTTCTCTCTCTAGCCCTAAGACCCCTCAGTTCAGTTCAGTTCAGTTCAGTTGCTCAGTCGTGTTCGACTCTCTGTGACCCCATGAATCTCAGCATGCCAGGCCTCCCTGTCCATCACCATCTCCCAGAGTTCACTCAAACTCACGTCCATCGAGTTGGTGATGCCATCCAACCATCTCATCATCTGTCGTCCCCTTTTCCTCCTGCCCCCCAATCCCTCCCAGCATCAGAGTCTTTTCCAACGAGTTAACTCTTCTCATGAGGTGGCCAAAGTACTGGAGTTTCAGCTTTAGCACCATTCCTTCCAAAGAACACCCAGGGCTGATCGCCTTTAGAATGGACTAAATATGCTTAATTTCTTAACTGTCGGCATCCATTGTGATAATTCATTAAAAAAAAAAAAAATTTGCAAGGCTCATTTCTCCAGGCTTTCTTCCTCCAGGATCATGACCCTGCAATGAATAAATGATATCCTAAAGACATGTTTTATTTTATTTGTAACAATTGTTTATCTTTTAAAATTTTTCCTGGTGGGAAGTTTTGACCTCAAGGGCTGATAAAAAGCTAATCTGCCAGTTTCTAAAGCTGACAGCTTGATTTTGAAAGCTTTAGAAAAATGAGTTAGAAAGATCGTTTAACTAGCCACAAAAATCTCCAGAATACACAGAATTTCTAATATTCTAGATTATTTGGAAAATTTGTAAATAAATCATTTATATTTTTAAGTTGAAACCATATCCTTAGGAATTGTGAAAATATGGCTAATAGAAAAATCTCTGTAACAGTTCCAGTTGAGTCAGAAAGTAATTAATAATATTGACCTTTTTCTTTCTAAAAAGTTTCCCAGTATGGACAATAAAGCATATGGTCACCCTGTGTATAGAAATAAATAGATTTCACTTTGCTGCCAGAAGTTGAATAGTAATATTTAATTGTGAATGGTTCAATGGGTAAAGAATCCACAATTCAGGAGACACAGGAGTTGTAGGTTCAATCCCTGGGTCAGGAAGATCCCCAGAGAAGGAAATGGCAACCCACTCCAGTATTCTTGCCTGAAAAATCCCATGGATAGAGGAGCCTGGTGGGCTACAGTTTATGGCATTGCAAGAGTCAGACATGACTGAATGACAAAGCACGCAAACATAGAGATGTACTAAATTTTTAAATACATGTTTTAAATGTATGTACAGTTGACCATATCACTTTTTCTTGTTTATTATGTAATATGCATCCCTTTGTCTTTCAGTGTCTTTGCTGGTTACCCTTAGTCATTAGAAAAAACTGATAAAGATAAAGCTTTATAGCCACTTAAAACAGAATATAAATAGCATTAGATATTACCTTGTATTCAATGATAACAGGTAAATGATCTTTTTAGTTTTGTATATATGTGTGCAGTTAAGGTGGAGAAGGCAATGGCACCCACTCCAGTACTCTTGCCTGGAGAATCCCATGGACGGAGGAGCCTGGTGGGCTGCAGTCCATGGGCTCACTAAGAGTCAGACATGACTGAGCGACTTCACTTTCACTTTTCACTTTCACACATTGGAGAAGGAAATGGCAACCCACTCCAGTGTTCTTGCCTGGAGAATCTCAGGGACGGGGGAGCCTGGTGGGCTGCCGTCTATGGGGTCACACAGAGTCGGACACGACTGAAGCGACTTAGCAGCAGTAGCAGCAGTGCAATTAATGAGTTGAGCAAGTCTCCAAAGTGAATTCTCCTATATGATTTTACTGAATTAAGTTTTATTTGGGAGACATATGTTTTATCCTATATTACCTTTTAGAATGGTTAAATTAAGAATTCAACCATTTCTTAAAACAAAATGCATATAAAAATAAATTCTATAAAGAGCTGTATGGTAGGTTTAGTCACTTAGTCATGTCCAACTCTTATGACCCCATGGTCTGTAGTCCCACCAGGCACCTTTGTCCATTGGATTTCCCAGGCAAGAACACTTAAGTGGGTTGCCATTTCTTTATCCAGGAGATCTTCCTTTCCAGGGATCAAACTCAGGTCTCCTGCATTGCACGCAGACTCTTTACCAACTGAGCCACCAAGGAAGCCCACAGATGCCTCCAATTCCCGAAGACCATAAATACTTCATAAAGTCAAATGAGTCGAGTGGTTGATATTTCTTGCAGGGTAAAATGGTTAAGTTCCAATTTTTAAATGAACTTGAAAAAAGCCAATCAGATTCTGAGTGACTGTCAACCCTGGTTTTACACCAGAATTCTGTACAGATTTGTGGGGGGGTGGGGGGTGGGGGTGGGGTGAGATTGAGAAATAGACAACATTCTTAGGTGTGCTTCTGAGGCATGTTATTTTATAAAAGTTTATAGTTTCTCTCTGACATGCAGCTGCAGATGGAAGCATCTGTTTCAGAGCTTGTCAGATTCAGCTCCTCCACTGAGACAAGTGGCCATGTGTGAGTCACGTGAACACACTTCTCTGAACACAGAAGGTTGTTCCAGTAACTAAAGTGAATTATCTAATGTCTGTATCAAGAAACCAGGTGCCCAATCCTGATTTGAGAAGTTCTAATAAAATGAATCTCTCTTTGGGAAATTTGAATTGCGCTTATAAGAAAAGGTGCACATACATAAACACACAGAGGTAGGAAGTTGAATCTAGAACAATGCAAGAAACACAAACTATGATGGAAGAACCTAAAGGAGAGCGAGCGAGAATGAAAAGAGAGATCCGAGGCATAACATAGACAACATCAAATACCCACATCATATGGGAGAACATGATAACCATGTCTCTGGATCTGTACTTGGGTCAAGAGGCTTGCAGTTATAAAAAGGAAATAAGCTGTTATTCTTGGCATTTATAAGGACTGCATGCAGCTGCTTGACCAGCTTGGGGCATATTTTTATATTCTTGTGTATTTTTATATGATCTGAAGTAAGCTGAGTATGGCTATTTTTTGCAACTTGAATGACACTAATTAGCAGAATTATGAATGAACATGTCTTTATAATTAGAAAAGAGTGTTATGTGGGAAGAGTAAGAGGCAACAGATGTGGAAATACCAAAAGGAAGCAATATTTAAATGAGATATTTTACATTTTAAAGAGAGTCTGTCTGTATTTAGAATAGAAAAAAATGTGTTGCTTTGAAATAAAACATGGGTCAAAATTTTAATAGATAAAATATGATAATTCTGTATCAAAGATATATCTTTCATATCACTTCTGTTTTTCATTTACACTTCGTCATCTTGGTAAAAACTTCATGGTCTTTTGCAGTAGAGTTATCAGTGGTCTACTTGTCTCTTGTCTCCAATATCTATTATACATATGAGAATGAGAGTGATGCTTTGATTGTATCATGCCCAGATGGTATCAGTTGCTTGACATTGATTGTGGAACAACTTGCAGACTTTTGGCCATAGCCTGACGTGTACTCCCTAATCTAGCACTTGACCTCCTTTGTGACATAAGCCTGTATGGTTCTGTTGTTTTTCTTTACATTCCTGTCTCATGAATTGTTCTTTCTATTCTTAACACACACCAACCTCATCACTGCCTTGAAGCCTTTGCTTCAGGTTTTATGTTCTCCTGTGTTCCACTTTCTCTAGATCCTACTATGGTTGATTTCTTCTCACCATTTAGTCTTCACAAAGAAGCCTTTCTGACCACCCCATATCTGCAGGGCCACTCATCTCTCCAGAAACTTTCCATCCCACTTGGTATATTCATAGCATTTATTATTATTTGAATTTATTGGATTTATTTTTCATGTATTTAATGATATATTTTCCATTTCTGGAGTATAAACTCCAATAAGATTGGCACCTAGTCTATATTCTTCATCAATATCATCACCTTCCTTGATTTATAACTGCAAAATCAAAGTTTAATAAATGTTCCTTAAATGAAAAGCATGTCAGAAATAAGTTGGCTTATATATGTACCTGGAACTGCTTTTATAGATTTGTTTTTTCCCATTGCATTTCAAGTTACACTCTGTTTTTTGTCCTTCATGGCAGAAGTGTTTACCTTCATCGTGACACTAAGGTATTCTAGTATATTGAAAATGTCATTTATTGTGTGCAAGACTTTTCTTCTCTTAAACTTTTTTTTTTTTTTTCCTGTAGAACATTCTGTTATAAATGGGATAGATATACTGCTTTCTCAGTTGGTGTACAGATATTAACCTAGGACATCTTTTTATTATTTTCCTGGTTAATCCCAACCACTGATGCTAATGAAGCTAGTGTTAACTGTTTCTATGAAGACTTACAAGGCCTGCTAGAACTAACATCAAAAAAGATGTCATTTTCATCATAGGGGATTAGAATGCAAAAGTAGAAAGTCAAGAGATACCTAGAGTAACAGGCAAGTTTTTTCTTGTATTGCAAAATGAGGCAGGGCAATTCAACAGAGTTACATCATGAGAACAAACTGGTCATAGCAAATACCCCTTTCCAACAACACAAGAGACAACTCTAACATGGACATCACCAGATGGTCAAAACAAAAATCATATTGATTACTTTTTTTCAGCTGAAGATGGAGAAGCTCTAGTCAGTTCAGTTCAGTTGCTCAGTCGTGTCCGACTCTTTGCGACCCCATGAATCGCAGCACGCCAGGCCTCCCTGTCCATCACCATCTCCCGGAGTTCACACAGACTCGCGTCCATCGAGTCAGTGATGCCATCCAGCCATCTAATCCTCTGTCGTCCCCTTCTCCTCCTGCCCCCCAATCCCTCCCAGCATCAGAGTCTTTTCCAGTGAGTCAACTCTTCACATGAGGTGGCCAAAGTACAGGAGTTTCAGCTTCAGCATCATTCATTCCCTCCAAAGAAATCCCAGGGCTGATCTCCTTCAGAATGGACTGGTTGGATCTCCTTGCAGTCCAAGGGACTCTCGAGAGTCTTCTCCAATATCACAGTTCAAAAGCATCAATTCTTTGGCACTCAGCTTTCTTCACAGTCCAACTCTCACATCCATACATGACCAGTGGAAAAACCATAGCCTTGACTAGATGGACCTTTGTTGGAAAAGTAATGTCTCTGCTTTTCAATATGCTATCTGTTCCTGCTACGTCACTTCAGTCATGTCCGACTCTGTGTGACCCCATAGACGGCAGCCCACCAGGCTCCCCCGTCCCTGGGATTCTCCAAACAAGAACACTGGAGTGGGTTGCCATTTCCTTCTGCAATGTGTGAAAGTGAAAAGTGAAAGTGAAGTTGCAAGGTCATGTCTAACTCATAGCGTCCCCATGGGCTGCAGCCCACCAGGCTTCTCCATCCATGGGATTTTCCAGGCAAGAGTACTGGAGTGGCTTGCCATTGCCTTCTCCAATAATGTGCTATCTAGGTTGGTCATAACTTTTATTTCTCCCTTAAAAAAAGATGCTCAGATACATTTTATAAAGTTTTGTTTCCTTGTTGAAATGATTGGAAAGTCTAATTGAAATTTCAAGTCTAACTGAAACCAGGTAAAGAAGTTATATCTGATAATATAGAGCCCACTGTGACAGATTTGTGTTGCCTGTCAGAAAATTTCAAGCCCATCATTTGAAATGTTTGTTTCAGGGAGAAGTTTTTCGAGGCAGTTTTAACAATCTTCTCAATACTTTCCTGTCTATTTCTGTAAGATGGTTTGTTCACGAAATGCTATGGCAGTGCCCTTCATAATAATAAACTCATCACTGTAGAAGCACTTGTTTTTTGTCAAGGCCCTGATGAGTCCCACAGAATTTTCCTGTGAATCAGTCTGAATTCTTCAAATCTGGCAAATGTGAACCAAGCTCTGCAACTGCAAAATGCAGTTGCATTTAGTTTGTATTTTATAGAAAATCTCCAAGCTCTATGCCTCTCTTCCTTTCTGTATTTCTCCACTACCCCACTGTTGGAACATGGCACTTTTACTATAATTTCTTGTCTATCAGTTCAGTTCAGTCGCTCAGTTGTGTCTGACTCTTTGTGACCCCAAGAATCACAGCATGCCAGGCTACCTGTCCATCACCAACTCCCGGAGTTCACTCAAACTCATGTCCATCGAGTTGGAGATGCCATCCAGCCATCTCATCCTCTGTCATCCCCTTCTCCTCCTGCCCCCATTCCCTCCCAGCATCAGGGTTTTTTCCAATGAGTCAACTCTTAGCAGGAGGTGGTGAAAGTATTGGAGTTTCAGCCTCAGCATCAGTCCTTCCAATGAACACCAGGACTGATCTCCTTTAGGATGGAATGGTTGGATCTCCTTACAGTCCAAGGGACTCTCCAAGAGTCTTCTCCAACACCATAGTTCAAAAGCATCAATTCTTTGGTGCTCAGCTTTCTTCACAGTCCAACTCTCACATATATACATGACCACTAAAAAATCATAGCCTTGACTAGACGGACCTTTGCTGGCAAAGTAATATCTCTGCTTTGCAATATACTATCTATGTTGGTCATAACTTTCCTTCCAAAAAGTAAGCGTCTTTTAATTTCATGGCTGCAATCACCATTTGCAATGATTTGGGAGCCCCTCAAAATAAAGTCTGACAGTTTCCACTGTTTCCCCATCTATTTCCCATGAAGTGATGGGACCGGATGCCATGATCTTAGTTTTCTGGATGTTGAGCTTTAAGCCAACTTTTTCACTCTCCTCCTTCAATTTCATCAAGAGGCTTTTTAGTTCCTCTTCACTTTCTGCCA
Organism: Cephalophus harveyi; assembly: GCA_006410635.1. Lineage (NCBI taxonomy): Eukaryota > Metazoa > Chordata > Mammalia > Artiodactyla > Bovidae > Cephalophus > Cephalophus harveyi. Next base: position 11,261 of record SJYT01020613.1, on the reverse strand, counting down.
TAAGTGTAGCATCATCTGCATATCTGAGGTTATTGATATTTCTCCCGGCAATCTTGATTCCAGCTTGTGCTTCTTCCAGCCCAGCGATTCTCATGGTGTACTCTGCATATAAGTTAAATAAGCAGGGTGACAATATACAGCCTTGATGTACTCCTTTTCCTATTTGGAATCAGTCTGTTGTTTCATGTACAGATCTAACTCTTGCTTCCTGACCCGCATATAGGCTTCTCAAGAGGCAGGTCAGGTGGTCTGGTATTCCCATCTCTTTCAGAATTTTCCACAGTTTATTGTGATCCACGCAGTCAAAGACTTTGGCATAGTCAATAAAGCAGAAATAGATGTTTTTCCGGAACTCTCTTGCTTTTTCCATGATCCAGCGGATGTTGGCAATTTGATCTCTGGTTCCTCTACCTTTTTTAAAAGCAGCTTGAACATCAGGTTGTTTACGGTTCATGTATTGGTGAAGCCTGGCTTGGAGAATTTTGAGCATTACTTTACTAGCATGTGAGATGTGTGCAATTGCACGTTGAGCATTCTTTGCATTGCCTTTCTTTGGGATTGGAATGAATACTGCCCTTTTGCAGTCCTGTGGCCACTGCTGAGTTTTCCAAATTTGCTGGCATATTGAGTGTAGCTATTTCACAGCCTCATCTTTCAGGATTTGAAATAGCTCAACTGGAATCCTCCATCACCTCCACTAGCTTTGTTTGTAGTGATGCTTTCTAAGGCCCACTTGACTTCACATTCCAGAATGTCTGGCTCTAGGTAAGTGATCACACCATCATGATTATCTGGGTCATGAAGATCTTTTTTGTACAGTTCTTCTGTATATTCTTGCCACCTCTTCTTAATATCTTCTGCTTCTGTTAGGTCCATACCATTTCTGTCCTTGATCGAGCCCATCTTCGCATGAAATGTTCAAGCTCTAATTTTCTTGAAGAGATCTCTAGTCTTTCCCATTCTATTCTTTTCCTCTATTTCTTTGCATTGATCGCTGAAGAAGGCTTTCTTATCTCTCCTTGTTATTCTCTGGAACTCTGCATTCAGATGCTTATATCTTTCCTTTTCTCCTTTGCTATTCGCTTCTCTTCTTTTCACAGCTATTTGTAAGGCCTCCCCAGGCAGCCATTTTGCTTTTTTGCATTTCTTTTCCATGGGGATGGCCTTGATCCCTGTCTCCTGTACAGTGTCACGAAGCTCCATCCATAGTTCATCAGGCACTCTGTCTATCAGATCTAGGCCCTTAAATCTATTTGTCACTTCCACTGTATAATCATAAGGGATTTGATTTAGGTCATACCTGGATGGTCTAGTCGTTTTCCCTGCTGCCTTCAATTTAAGTCTGAATTTGGCAATAAGGAGTTCATGATCTGAACCACAGTCAGCTCCCGGTCTTGGTTTTGCTGACTGTATAGAGTTTCTCTATCTTTGGCTGCAAAGAGTATAATCAATGTGATTTCGGTGTTGACCATCTGGTGATGTCCATATGCAGAGTCTTCTGTTGTGTTGTTGGAAGAGGGTGTTTGCTATGACCAGTGCATTCTCTTGGCAAAACTCTATTAGCCTTTGCCCTGCTTCAGTCAGTACTCCACGGCCATATTTGCCTCTTACTCCAGGTGTTTCTTGACTTCCTGTTTTTGTATTCCAGTCCCCTATAATGAAAAGGACATCTTTTTTGGGTGTTAGTTTTAAAAGTCTTGTAGGTCTTCATAGAACTATTCAACATCAGTTTCTTCAGCATTACTGCTTGGGGCATAGGCTTGGATTACCATGATGTTGAATGGTTTTCCTTGGAAATGAACAGAGATCATTCTGTTGTTTTTGAGATTGCATCCAAGTACTGCATTTTGGACTCTTTTGTTAACCATGATGGCTACTGCCGGGATTCAGCACGGGAGATCCCACCCATGACAAGATCATGTGAAGGAGACCTCGCAAGCGTGGCTTCAGGATTCGAGTGACTCCCTGGGCCGATCCCACCCATGACAAGGTCATGTGGTGGGACCTGATGAGCAAGGTGGATCAGGACTCGAGGGACCCCCTGGACCTGCTCAAGCATCTACCCCAAAACCAGAATCTGTCTGTCTTACTATTTTATGCCTTTCATCAACTCTTGTGACATTAACAGGGGGCTATCCCCGACCACCTTTTTTTGGAAAAAATTAACTTAGGGCTCTAGTTGATTATTCTCCTGGGCATGAAAGGAGTGTTTCAATTCAACCCCCCTGTTAGCATTGTAGCTTACTTGGCAGGTTTATCCAGACTCTTGCAACATTGTTGAGCCAATGCTTGCTGTCAAATTCCCACATCCCTTATCCACTGTGTTCCTGGGAATGCATATAGTTAAGGTGTAGAAAAAACAAGTAGTAGCCTTAACATTAGCAACATTAGACTTTGAGTTAATAAGTTCTTTCTTTGCTGTAACCCACTGAATCTTTGCTCCATAAAAATGTATTTCTGTACTTTAAGGGTGACTCAGGCTAAGGAATTTAAGAAAAAACATTTCAAGGGAAAGTAAGTATTTTAGCTGACAAACCTTTATCAAAAATGGGTCATAAAATGTCAGCATGCCTCCAGGCCAGAAGATAATGTACAAAAAATAAGACCCTTGTTTATGAAACGGTTGCAGGAAGAAACCTGGTATTGATAAAATTAATACTGATGAAATGTTAAATTGACTCTGCATTTTTCACTTTGCTCAATGTACAACTCAGGGTATAAAAGCTCCCTCTGAAAATAAAGTGATGGGCCTTGCTCACTGAAGCTTGGTCTCCCCATGTCATTCTTTCTCTTTCCTTTTCCTTTTCAAGCTGATTCCCTGGAGTGCAGGGGCCCTCTGAGCTTACTTTCCTGCCTGGTCTTCTAACACCCACTCGAGAAGGTGCCCAAGGTGGGGCACCTTCAGCTATTCAAGAGGGTGCCTGTGGCCTACGTGAACAGAGCAAGTCCCGTGCTGGGGCTTTATTGGCTTTCTGCGTAAACCAAGGAATATCAGCCTCTTTCTCTCCTCTAGCTTCTTAACTGCATATTTCTTTCCTTATCTCTTTATCTCTCTCAGTCACCGATGCCATTCATGCTTCGGATAACCCTGGATCCAACTGGGGCTGGACCCCGGTAGATACTCCCTTAGATACTTCTAAGGGATTCCTGCCCACAGTAGTAGGTATAATGGTCATCTGAGTTAAATTCACCCATTCCAGTCCATTTTAGTTTGCTGATTCCTAGAACGTTGACGTTTACTCTTGCCATCTCTTGTTTGACCACTTCCAATTTGCCTTGATTCATAGACCTGACTTTCCAGCTTCCAATGCAATATTGCTCTTAACAGCATCCGACCTTGCTTCTATCATCAGTCACATCTACAACTGGATATTGTTTTTGCTTTGGCTCCATCCCTTCACTCTTTCTGGAGTTATTTCTCCACTGATCTCCAGTAGCATATTGGGCACCTACCAACCCAGGGATTTCCCCTTTCAGTATCCTATCATTTTAGCTTTTCATACTGTTCATGAGGTTCTCAAGGTAAGAATACTGAATTGTTTTGCCACTCCCTTCTCCAGTGGACCACATTCTGTCAGACCTCTCCACCATGACCCTACCATCGGGTGGTCCCAAATAGCATGGCTTAGTTTCATTGAGTTAGACAAGGCTGTGATCCATGTGATCAGATTGGCTAGTTTTCCGTGATTATGGTTTCAGTGTGTCTGCCCTCTGATGCCCTCTCACAACATCTACCATCTTACCTGGGTTTCTCTTACCTTTGACTTGGGAATTCTCTTCACGGCTGCTCCAGCAAAGCACCACTGCTGCTCCTTACCTTGGACGTGGAGTAGCTCCTCTCAGCCATTCCTGTGCTTTTGAAGCCTGGCACTTTCAGTCGCTGCTCCTGATTTTGGGCGAGGGGTAGCACTATCTAAAATTTTTCTTCAAACATTTAAATTCAGTGAGGGCAAGTTCGAAACTGTTTGCAATTGCAAATGTAAATGTAGGCTTTTGGAACATAGTAAATATACACAAACTACCAACTAAATGATTTAATAAAGAAAGAATGGATAGACAAACTCTTGCTGTTTTTCTTTTTTTTTTACTTTAGCCAGTATCTCAGAGACATTCTCCTGGTGGGATATTTAAATGGTTTAAAGAAAATGTTAAACATAGACAAAATATAAACCCAAAGGCAGAAATTCAGTAATTACTGAAAGCAACATTAAACCCATTCGTGTTAAAGCTGAACATAATTACCTTTTGCTGCCTGTGATATTGCTAATGTGAAAATATGGAGTGTTGAAGCCTACAGAGAAATTCAGAGAAATGTAATTTACTGATAATCCTGTTGCTATTTTGTGTGAGGACTTGTATTATAACCTCTTTAGCTCCAAAAGGATATATTTTGGATGTGTTCTTCTGAATCAGAGTTCACATAGGAATAAGCAGGAAAACCCAGCATCTCTTGGGTAACACTGTTCCACAGGCAATGTTGATAGCAGTGCTCTTCTCTTCCACCTTCCTTTCTTCCACATGGAAGACAGTTTGCCAATAGCACTTTGGTATTTTCAGGTCTCCAATGAATACTCATCTTAGCAGACATTTTCAAGAGGGTCATGGCATCCTTCACTGCTCATTGGAGGCTCCTAATGTGTTGGCTGACAAAGAATTGGGGAAACAACGTACCTTGCCAGCAAATGGGATCAGATTTGTCACTGACACCAATTTGTCCCACATGTACCAGGACCTGTTACCATAAACAAAGATATGATACAATCGCTATTGGGAAGAGATGTCCAACCAGGGACTATAGCAAGGGCTTCAGCAGCTGTTGGCAATGGAAACCTGTCATCTCTATTTGTTCTCGGTGCTTTGAGAGAGTCATTCACATGACTTTCCCATAGAATTAGCAATGCTTTCCGGTGGAAACTTTTCCAGCATGTACTTATACGGAGACATATTGAGAAAATTCAGTATAACTGTGTAATGCTACTGAACCCCTAAAAAAGACTTGATAGTTTGGTTTATTCAGTAATCCAATCAGGATTGCTCTGTATTATTAAATCTACTAAAACCGTTGTAATATTTATTTATGTTGAATTTCCACCATTAGATCATAAGCGACTTCAAAGTTGAATGTTCCTGATCCATATATGTGTGTATGTCACCTATATCCATCTGACCTTTCAACTTGTGTTGCTGTTGTTCAGTCGCTTGGTTGCTTCTGACTCTTTTCAGCCCCACAGGCTGCAGCATACCAGGTTTCCCCGTCCTTCACTGTCTCTGAGAGTTTGTAAAAATTCATGCCCATTGAGTCAGGTTTACTATCTATCTCATCTTCTGCTGTCCCCTTCTCCCTTTGCCTTCAAGCTTTTTCAGCTTCAGCTTGTGTATGCTCAATATTTATATGTTCATTACATTTTTGGTAAAAATATAATCTATGATATTCCTTTATGTTCATAACATTTGAATTTGATTAAGGCGTGCAACCTGATTGTCAGTATATCTGATACAAAATCTTCTATGAAACTGATCCCCTCCTGTGCTTGGAAAGAGGAACCACATGATTTACTAAGCTTGAGATTTAAGCTAATATCTAAAATCAAGAGATTTATTTTAAGGGATATTTTAAATAACTGCTATGGTCCCAGTCCAGCAGACTGAGAATATAGCTATAATACATCATTGATGAAAGGATTTAATTAGGCCAAATCCTTAATATGTTTCATTTTCCAATTCCCACATAATCAGGTGAGTTTTCAGATAAAATATGAAGTAATTAAAGTCAGATGGCGGAAATAGGTCTTGGTTATCCCCTCCACCACTGCTTGGTAGGTCTTTGATACATTTCTTTGCTGTGCTCTCTTCACTTGTCTATGGCAGTTCTATCACTATACATCTAGTTTTCTTACCCAATGCTTTTAGCAAAAGATCTTTTTATTTTTCCCTAGTGGGAAAATAAATAATGCATTTGGCTGCAAAATTATGGGAAACATTTTTATCTGAACTGTCCAACTATAACAGAAAAATCACATACAACACAAATATCCAAACTCTGTTATTAACAGAAAAAAAATAATATAATAAATATCAGACTTTTCTTAAGGGAAGAAACCTGTTCACTCTAAATCAATTACAACATACCTGAAGTGTAGAAAAGCTTAGTTAGGGTAATGCCTGGATTAGATTCCTATTTTTCTTTCCTTGATTTGAGTTGAATGATCATCAGTGGGAATTTTACTTTGCTCTAAGACCAAGCAAATTATGCCAATGTGCTTCAAAGATGACCACTCCCTCAATTGCTTATATGGAAGGATTAATGCATCAGAACAACAATAGCAATAAAAGCTCAAGAAGTATCAAAGCCTTCAGAATAAATGTGTATTCTTTGTTCTTATAATTTTAATTGTTTGCTCACTACTTGTCTCCAGTGCTGCAGTACTATAAATATCTGTGCTTTATCCCTGGTCACCACAATGTGTCACTGGTCTTATGCACATATATTTTTATTTTTATTTTGAATATGATTATATATATATATGTTTAATTGTAAATATTCAGATGATTTTTCTTCCTCTTGAAGGTAAATGCTTTGGTTTGGAACTTGTTTTGTTCCTTTCATATTTCTAGCCTTTCAAAAAATTCCTGGTATGTAATAGATGCTCAAAATTATTATTGAATAAATAATTAGTGAATGAGCAGATGAATGAATGAACTATTTCTGTTACTTTGGAGTGATACTTTGTGTGTTTAGAGAAAGAATATGGTTTAAGAATGCAATTATATATTTAGGCAATTAAACTTTTTGTTTTGGGTTGTCTGCAGCAAATCAAGGATTACTTCAAAATAGTCTTAGAACAAAAAATCTGATTTTGTGTGTTTGTATGTATGTGTACACTCACTCATCTGTGTTTCTCCAGGGATTTCAGACTTCTGAAGGACACAGCCATTGGCATGTGTGTGGAGGCACAATTGGTAAACTATGTAAAATATTCAGCCTAGAGTGGTTGAAGAAAATTTTACTATTTTATTAATATTTAAATTTGTGAGTTTTGCAGATGACATTGAAAGTATATTTCAAACAAATTTATTTTTAATTATAGTGGTGGAAATACAGTATCAAGTTTTAAAAAAACTATGAAGGATTGTGATAAAATTCTAGGAAATATCTAAACTGTGCAGGTTCTCATTCCATTTTTATATAAGATATAACCTTCCAATCAATAGAAAGAGTCCAGTGATTGACATCAAATCACATTTACATCCAGTAAATGCACTGACTCTTTAACTTCCTACAACCTTGTCTTCTTTTTGAGGAAACATTGAGCACTGCTTACTAAGAGAGGTCACTGAAGTTTTGGTTAATCTTCTGTGGTACAAAATATAAAGCAGCAGTTAAAACTTTACATGCACAAACATTTTAAGTAAATTGAATATGGTATTGATTAGATCTGTAATCTAAGTACACTTAGTGTTCCTTGCTTTTCTATTTTGTTTTAATCCTTAACAGATGGTGCAGAATTCATTATGGCTCAGCCAGAATTACAGGAAATTTTTCCTTGTCACCAGACAACATTCTTCATTCCTTCAGTTCAGTTCAGTTCAGTCGCTCAGTTGTGTCCGACTCTTTGTGACCCCATGAATCGCAGCACGCCAGCCCTCCCTGTCCATCACCAACTCCCGGAGTTCACTCAGACTCAGGTCCATCGAGTCAGTGATGCCATCCAGCCGTCTCATCCTCTGTCGTCCCCTTCTCCTCCTGCCCCCAATCCCTCCCAGCATCAGAAATTGAGTTAACTTTGAAAGTCTCTTAGAAAAGACTTAGCTTTTAAAAAGATAGTCATTAAAAGATGTACTTAAGTTTATTCAGCATTTTTTGTTTCATTGTGTCATTATAGAGGCAGAAAATGACAAATTAAAAGCTCTATTATTCAACAGCTATTTATTGAAAAGCTGTGATGGGCTTGACACTGGACTAAACCACTAACATATAGAAAAAGAGAGAGCTTTACCTTCAAGATACAAATTTTAGTGTGAGATGTAAATATAATAACATATACTTAAGATATATTGTACTAAAAACTGTGATAAAAATAAGAACAAGGAGTTTGGAAGAATGACTAATTCCCCTTTAAGGCAAGGGTGAAGCCAAAAGAAGCAGCCCATTTGATTTTTTTTTTTCAGTATTATTTGCCAAAAACAAAGTATTGTGTTCCAAAATTGCTTAGTTGCAACTGTCTTTTTATTGCAAAAGAGGATAGGGTTACTTTTCATGAAAAGTTATTGATTTAAAAACATCATTATTTGCAGTTGACCCTTGTACAGAAAGGGTTTGAACTGTGCAAGTCTACTTATACAAAGGATTTGTACTGAATCATTCATGGCTAGCTAAATCCATGGATATGGAATCATGGATTGGAGGGCTAACCATGGGACTTGAAACCCACATATTTTGATATACATGGTAGCCTTGGAACTAATCCTCTGCAGGTATCAAGGGAAGATTCTTTTTTCCACTTAAAGGACCCATTAATTTACTCATTAAAAAAATACGATGTCCAAAGGCAGAACTGAAATGTGAAGAAAAAGCACAGGATTAAAAATATTGATGTTGAAAGGGCATTTGATAAAATTCAGCAACACATTTCTAATGAAAAAATTTAAGTACAACAGAAAAGTGGGCTTTACCAAACTGTAAAAATGGCTGTTTACCAACAGTAGCAGTAAATATTGTCCCAAGTACAAAACTCTTAATTCCACTTCAGGTAAAATCAGAAATTGGGCCAAGATATCAGAATCATTGTAGTGTTCCAAATTAGATACCAGTATATATGAGGTAATTTAATACATAACAATTTGAATGTTTTTCTTTCAGTAAGGAAGGAATGCATGGATTTTTAAAAGTTTTAACATAGAGAAGCCATTTCTTGGTAAAAAAAAAAATACCATATTCAAACACTAATTCTAATAACATTAATAAAGTGTAATACTAAAAGTATTTACAAATTACAAAGAGTGGAACAAATAACTTGGTAGAAAAAATGGGGGTGGGGTGGGGGGAGGTAATGCAATATAGAAAAGAACAAATGACCAGTATACAAATGACAAGATCCTCTCTCTAGTCAGTGATCTGAAAAATGCAAATAGATGTTAACATGGTATAGGTTCAGTTCAGTTCAGTCACTCAGTCATGTCCGACTCTGACTTTGATCTCATGGACTGCAGCACGCAGGCTTCCCTGTCCTTCACCAACTCCCAGAGCTTGCTCAAACTCGTGTCCATCGTGTCTGTGATGACATTCAACCATCTCATCCTCTGTTGTCCCCTTCCCTTCCCACCTTCAATCTTTTCTAGCATCAGGGTCTTTTTCAATGAGTCAGTTCTTCACATTAGGTGGCCAAAGTATTGGAGCTTCAGCTTTAGCATCAGTTCTTCCAATGAATATTCAGGACTGATTTCCTTTAGGATGGACAGGTTTGATCTCCTTGCAGTCCAAGGGACTCTCAAGAGTCTTCTCCAACACCACAGCTCAAAAGCATCAATTGTTCAGCACTCAGCTTTCTTTATAGTCCAACTCTCACATCCATAGATGACTACTGGAAAAACCATAGCTTCAACTAGATGGACCTTTGTTGGCAAAGTAATGTCTCTGCTTTTTAATATGCTGTCTAGGTTAGTCAGCTTTCTTTCTAAGGATCAAGCACCTTTTAATTTCATGGCTGCAGTCACCACTTGTGGTGATTTTGGAGCCCCCCAAAATAAAGTCTCTCACTGTTTCCACTGTTTCCCCATCTATTTGACATGAAGTGGTGAGACCAGATGCCATGATCTTAGTTTTCTGAATGTGGAATTTTAAGCCAACTTTTTCACTCTCCTTTCACTTTCATCAAGAGGCTCTTTAGTTCTTCTTCACCTTCTGCCATAAGGGTGGTGTCATCTGCATCTCTGAGGTTACTGATATTTTTCCTGGCAATCTTGATTCCACCTTGTGCTTCCTCCAGCCCAGTGTTTCTCATGATGTACTCTGGATATATGTTAAATAAGCAGGGTGACAATATACAGCCTTGACATACTCCTTTCTTAATTTGGAACCAGTCTGTGTTTCCATTTCCAGTTCTAACTCTTGCTTCTTGACTTGCATACAGATTTCTCAGTAGACAGGTAAGGTGTATACATTGTATACCACTTAAACATTGATGAAAAATAAAGGAGTACTATTGTTAGTAAGTACTCTTGGAGAGATGTGAAGAAATGCACGTTTTAACATTGGCTGATGGAACTGCAAATTTTGCAACCTTTTTGGTGGCGTTATGTGCAAATATTTTCTCTTATTCTGTAGGTTGTCTTTCATTTTGTTTATGATTTCCTTGCTGTGTAAAAGCCTTTAAGTTTAATTAGGTTCTATCTGTTCCTTTTTTTGTTTTATTCCTTTACTATAGGAGGTGAATTCAAAAGATATTATTGTGATCTATGTCAAAAAGTGTTCTGCCTATGTTTTCCTTGAATAGTTTTATAGTATTCAGCCTTAAATTTAGGTCTTTAGTCCATTTCAAGTTTACTTTTGTGTGTAGTATTAGAGAATGTTCTAATTGTTTCTTTTAATGTACAATAATTGTCCAGTCTTCCCAGTACCACTTATTGAAGAGGCTGTCTTTTCTTGCCTCTTTTGTCATAGATAAATTGACCTTAGGGGCATGGTTTATTTCTGGGCTTTCTGTCCTGTTCCATTGATCTACATTTCTGTTTCTGTGCCAGTACCATATTATTTTGATGACTGTTGCTCTGTAGTATAGTCTAAGGATAAGCTTCTGATTCCTCCATCTCCATTTTTGTTTCTTGGAATTGCTTTGTCTATACAGGATCCTTTATGTTTCTATGGAAATTTAAAAATGTTTTCTTCTGGTTTTGTGAAAAATGCCATTGGTAATTTGATAGGGATTGCATGGAATCTGTAGATTGCCTTGGATAGTATAGTCATTTTAATAATGTTGATTCTTCCAATCCAAGAACATATGTTCTTTTCCATCTGTGTGTGTCATCTTCAATTTCTTTCATCGGCATCTTATAGTTTTCAGAATACAGGTCTTTTGCCTCCTTCAGTTCAGTTCAGTTCAGCCGCTCAGTCATGTCTGACTCTGCGACCCTAAGAATTGCAGCACTCCAGGCCTCCCTGTCAATCACCAACTCCCGGAGTTCACTCAGACTCACATCCATCGAGTCCGTGATGCCATCCAGCCATCTCATCCTCTGTCGTCCCCTTCTCCTCCTGCCCCCAA
>SJYT01020612.1:33076-50256 GCA_006410635.1 Cephalophus harveyi | reverse complement strand
GCGTGTGTGTGTGTGTGATGATACATTGAAAACAGCCTCGATTTCCTTTCCAGAACCTGTGTCTGAGACAAAGGCCAACACATTAGCGAAGGCAGAGAAGAATGAACTCGGGCACAAGCAGTGCAGTGGATAAAGTTCTGGCTTTTTCCTTGTCAGTGTGTTAGAGATGCTTCTCAAGACAGAAGACCAGATACCATTGGGTGGCCTCTAACTTGAGCTGATTCCCTGAAAGTGGATGAGATAAGCTTTTTCTTAAAAGAAAGACAAGACAGAAGCTGCAGGCCCACCTTCTGCTGCTTCTGACAGCACCATGAAGAGATGGAGGAGGCGCTTTGGAGCAATGGGAGTTGACATTTACCGAGCTCTGTGTTCTCTGTTATAGGCTTACCTGCATATCTCACTCAACTCTCCAGCCGTGCCAGGAGGAGATAGATATTATATGTATTTGCATTTTATTGTTGAGGGAACTGCCTCCGAGTTGTTAAGTAACTTTGCTGAAGCCACACCGCTAGTGGGCGATTGCCAAGATTCAAGCAAACCAGGCTCATCCAGTCCTACAGTTGCAGCTCTGAACCAATGGGACGCAAGCCAGCATGGGGTTTGAAGTGTAGGAATACCACTTAGAAGCTACAGAAAAGGATAAATTAGCTTGTTTCTTTGTGTCTTTTTGGAGAAGGAAATGGCAACCCACTCCAGTATTCCTGCCTGGAGAATCCCAGGGACGGAGGAGCCTGGTGGGCTACAGTCCATGGGGTCGTAAAGAGTCGGACACGATTGAGCAACTTCACTTTGTGTCTTTAGCTTCTGCTACAAATTGGAAGTAATCCTACTACTTCCTAGACTGTTGTAAGAATCCAATTTGGTGAGGTCTGTATATCATCTGATACTGCCTTGTTTCAATATAAGGAGCTGAGTGATCTGTCCTATGTGAAAAGTGGAAGTCGCTCAGTCGTGTCCGACGCTTTGCGACTCCATGGACTGTAGTGTGTGGAATTCTCCAGGCTAGAATGCTGGAGTGGGTAGCCTTTCCCTTCTCCAGAGGATCTTCCCAATCCCGAGATCGAACCCTGGTCTCCCGCACTGGTGGCGGATTCTTTACCGGCTGAGCCACAGGGAAGTCCTGTGTAGGATTTGCCCTGTACCTCAAAGCGTTCCTTCGGCGTTTACTGTGTACCTGTTATGTGTCCTGTGAACAATCAGATGTGGTCCCCGCAGGATGGTGACAGGGAGGAGCTACAGGCCGATGCTCTTGCTGTCAGCTCTCCCTCTCCAAAAGCAAGTCTCCCAGGGCCCAAGTCCAACATGCCCCTCAACCTTGGCTCTTCTCAGAGAGCAAAGCCCTGTTTCAGTTGACAGTGCCATTCACCTTTATTCTTTTGAACCAATGGCCTACCCGTCTCCGTATATCTCTTTCAGACATCAAACTCTTTATCTCAACAGGCTCCAGGTCCTAGGGGGTTCTACCTGGGGAATCCCCTGAATCCTGGTGTGGTGGTGGAGGTAGTTTAGTTGCTAAGTCCTGTTCAACTCTTGGTGACCCCATGGACTGTAGCCCAACAGGCTCCTCTGTCCATGGGATTCTCTGTCCATGGAAGAATGCTGGAGTGGGTTGCCATTTCCTTCTCCAAGGGGTCTTCCTGACCCAGGGATCAAAACTGTGTCTCCTGCTTAGCGAGCGGCTTCTTTACTGCTGAATCAGTGGGGAAACCCTGAATCCTGATGGCTGGTGTCTAGTTCAGGTCTCTTCACCCCTTGACTGGGTCCTCTCTGCCTTCTAAGTGGGGCTCCTTTTATGCTTATCTCCATCCACCCAGCAGACTCCACGTGACTGGCAGAATGAGCTTTCTAAATGTATCTCTGAGCCCATTGCTACCTGTTCAAGTTCTCAGCACCTCCTCCCTGCCCTCAGGCCCTCTCTAGCCTTTGGGATGCCCAGCTTGCCACCTCTCTGGCCTCCTGGCATTATCTTCTTCTCATTCTCTAGCAACCCCTGGGAACCTGTCCTCTTACTCCACTGCCTTGGGCCTCCAGGGGTTTGCTCAGGAAGCTCTATCTGCTGGGAATACCCCACCCACCCATTTACTTGGCTCAATCTTACTCGTCTTCTCTAATCCATCTCAGGAACCTGCCTTCTCAGAAAGCCTTTTGTGCTCCCAAGTTTGGAGCAAATTCTTCCCCTGTGCTCTGTAGTCCTTGCTCCGCCTCCTTTGTACCCCGTCACTTATTTGCAGCGATCTCTCCCACCAGATTGGAAGCTTCAGACACGTCTTTATTTTTGCATTCGAGCTGAGAGCACGCAGCCGTGGCCTGGATCCCTAAGGTCTGGGAATGTGGAACTGGGCCAGGGAGCTGGGCTGGGCTGAGTGGAGACCTCCTGGATTGTGGGGAGGGCAAGGTCTGGAGCTGTCTCGTTTGTGGCATCCTGCGCCGATGAGCAGGACAGCTCCGCGTGAGGGCCCCTAGGGTCCCTTTGAAGCTGCAGGGCTCGGTGGCTTAAATAGCTGCAGAAGAAGTCAGCATCTTTATTTCAAGACCTTTCTCTCTGACATTTCTCTCCGTAAATGCCACTTCTACCGAGCCACGTGGAGACATAGGTCCAGGGGGACTTGACCTATTCAGAGCCTGGTTATCAGTCAGAGGGACGTGGAGTTGATACTGGTTCCCTGCTGGGGGTCTCTGGACGGCAGCAGACGGCAGCCGAGGTCCGCGGCTGTCCTGCCCTGTCTCACTCTGCCTGCTTGCTGGCGGTCTCCCTCCTCAGGCTCTGTGTGCACAGAGACAAACTATTAATTAAGCCAGGACCTTCTTTTTCTCCGTCCCTCCCTCCAGCTCCGCCTCCCAGGCACCAGGCACGTGACCGGGCCCTTTGCGGCTCAGGGAGGACGCTGGCGACAGCGGTGCCGGCTTAGGGTCGGAGGCCGCCAGGGAGGGGTAGGATGCGCTTCACCGCAGGGACTCTTGATTCCTTATCTCTGTTGGGCTGTAGAAGCTCTGAGAAAAAGCTGAAGGCTTCCTTCTTTTCAGAGACCTGCGAAATGTTGGTGCAATTGTCTGCCAGGGGTTTCAATGTCTACAATCTGGGAAAAATGGTGGAAGGACTCCCTGTAGAGAACTGGTGAGGCTAATGGGAATAACTTCAAATGGTCATTTCTTTTTCCTTGAACGCAGCTCCTTGCTGATTTGTATCCTGTTAACAGGACCAAAGATGACACCTATTGAAGAGTGAATCCGCTTCTAACTGCACTTCCTCTTTGATTCTTTATCGACCTGTGAGATGGTAGGTGGGGGAACGGGGCATGGAGAGCAGGCAGTGCACGCTGTCCTTTACAGATGAGGAAACTGAGGTGCAGAGGGATCACCTGTTACTCCTGAGGTTATCATCCTTCATAATGCCAAGCGCTTTGCAGGGTGCAGAAAATTAGCATGTAAATGCATGCATTTACATTCTTAAAATAATTACATTCTTATAACAAGAGTACAAGGTAAATAAGGGAAATGTGAACAATGACATCGACATGGACCCCTGTTACAGGGTTTTATATGCTAGGTGCTCTTCTACATGATTATTAGATCTCATGGACAGTGACTTTGTGTTAACTAGAATCATGCTCTACTTGTCCAGGGCTTAACTCAGTCTCAGATAAATTAAATAAATTGTCTGTGTGACACACCAGGTCGGTGTCAGAACTGGGATAAGAACTCAGGCTACCACATCTTCTGCTGCTCATCAAACTCTGTGCGCTTGAGTTTCCTTCTAGAATCTTCTCTGAACTTCTTAGTCTCTGAATATAAGCAGGGCCTTCAATTATTGCAGAAGGAGGACCCCTGTCCCCTCACTGCCAGCAAGCTGGTGAGGCAGGTTCAGGGTGCCTGAGACAGGAAACCTCTGTGTCCATTCTTGAAAAACCCCAAATGTGGATAGAATTCCCCAGTGTAATAGTGGAGAAATGTGTCCATTGAGCATTCTGCTCCTGGAAGTACTTAAGTTTTTCACCCAGACTTCTGGTTCCCAGGTTTGGTTTCTGGGACTTAATTTGTAAGCATCTAATGTGAGAGTTGGACTGTGAAGAAGGCTGAGCGCCAAAGAATTGATGCTTTTGAACTGTGGTGTTGGAGAAGACTCTTNATGTCCAACCTAGATAGCATTTTCAAAAGCAGAGACATTACTTTGCTGACTAAGGTCTGTCTAGTCAAGGCTATGGTTTTTCCTGTGGTCATGTATGGATGTGAGAGTTGGACTATGAAGAAGGCTGAGCACCGAAGAATTGATGCTTTTGAAGTGTGGTGTTGGAGAAGACTCTTGAGAGTCCCTTGGACTGCAAGGAGATCCAACCAGTCCATTCTGAAGGAGATCAACCCTGGGATTTCTTTGGAAGGAATGATGCTAAAGCTGAAATTCCAGTACTTTGGCCACCTCATGCAAAGAGTTGACTCATTGGAAAAGACTCTGATGCTGGGAGGGATTGGGGGCAGGAGGAGAAGGGGAAGACAGAGGATGAGATGGCTGGATGGCATCACGGACTCGATGGACGTGAGTCTGAGTGAACTCCGAGAGATGGTAATGAACAGGGAGGCCTGGCATGCTGCAATTCATGGGGTCGCAAAGAGTTGGACACAACTGAGCGACTGAACTGAACTGATGATGGGGAAGGAAGATGGAGACTCAGTCAGTGATAGAGATAAAGTGAGAGACAGAGAAACATACTTGCACACAGAGAACAGACACACAAATGATCCAGTATTGAGCACCTGCCATGTGGCCAGAATGGGGAAAGGTGTTTACACTTTTTCTTTCAAAATTAAATAACGACATTTCTCTCATTTTCATACAAAAAATGAAGTATGAAGTAAAAGTGAAAATCTTCCGTAATTCACCACTAAACCTGACCTATTAGTGCTACAGAGGATGTGCTTTAATGGTTCTATTAATATTCGCTCACACACAAAGGTAGGTGGTCGATAGGTAAATAGATAATAGGTAGGTAACTTAATTAAAAGTAACAAGAAAGGAAGGGAACTGAAAGGAAGAAAAAGAAAGAAAACTCCTTAATTTGTTTCTTGTTAGCTGATTTCATATTTAAAAATACAAGCAAGACTAGAGTGAGATATATGAGACACTTAAGGCACAGAAATGTAAGGAATATTCAGCCCTAGGTTAACCCTGATTCAATATACATTCCTAGGGTTATTCTGTTATCCTCACTTATGAAATAAATCAGTTTTAGCCACTGACTTGAAATTCATATTTGAAGTGGTTATTCTCCTCAGGTCTATTTCTGTTTTGGGGTTCTTTTTTTTTTTGGTAATAATCCATATTCACACTGATTCTCCAATTTGTCTTTTTCAGCTATATAATATTCTTTGAATTATTAATATTATACCTGTACATATATTTTAATATTTTCTAGGGGACATTACTCTTCCTTTTTTTTTTTTTTTTGTAACACATTTTATTTTTCTTGAGTGTATTTTAGAACTATTTTGTCAAAGCCCCAAAATGTCCCACTGGGATTCTACTAGGAGTAATCTAAATTTGTATTTTGATTCTGATGCTTTGCCAAATCTCCATTTTTGATAGTAATGGTTTAGTCGCTAAGTCATGTCTGACTCTTGTGACCCATGGACTGTAGCCTGCAAGGCTCCTCTGTCCATGGGATTCTCCAGGCAAGAAGACTGGAGTGGATTGCCATGCCTTTCTCCAGATCTTCCCGACCCAGGACCCAGGGATCTAACAGGTGTCTCTTATGTTTCCTGCATTGGCAGACGGATTCTTACCATGAGCACCACCTGAAGCCCATTTTTGAAATGTCCTAAGCAGCAGCAGCAGCAGCATAAAAGACAGTGTGCTTATTTAGTCCTTGTACCACTGGTGGCATCTTGAACTTTTCTAAAACTAGGTTTTGCATATTTTTTGCTCAATTTATTCCTAAGAAACACAGGAGAAGATTGTGGCTATTGTTTGTAGGACCTCTTTGTCAGTTCAGCTGTGGGCTGCTGT
Source organism: Cephalophus harveyi (assembly GCA_006410635.1). Classification (NCBI taxonomy): domain Eukaryota; kingdom Metazoa; phylum Chordata; class Mammalia; order Artiodactyla; family Bovidae; genus Cephalophus; species Cephalophus harveyi. Next base: position 44,258 of record SJYT01020612.1, on the reverse strand, counting down.
AACAAAATGCCGTAGACTGGGTAGCTTAAACAAAAGAAATTTATTTTCTCACAGTTCTGGAAGCCACAAGTCTGCGATCAGGGAGCCAGCATGGTCAGGTTCTGGTGAGGTCTCTTCCTGGTTTGCACATGGCCACTATCTTGCTGTGGACTCGCATGCAGCCTGGGGACCGTGGTCTCACTTCTTCTAAGAACGCTCTCCTCTCAGGGAGACCCCACCCTAATGAACTAATTTAAACCTAATTACCTCCCAGATCCCTTCTCAAAATACCGCCGTGGGCATCAGGACTGCAACATATAAATTTTGGGAGCACAGGCTTCAGTCCAGAGCACTCTTTGAAAGACATTTCAAATTGTTTTACTAAGTATATCATAAATCCACTCATCTTTTGGGGTGTGTATTTCTGTCATAATTGAACAAATTCCCTATATTACTTTTATACCTAACAATATTTCATTTTATTCTCTTGGATTTTCGTAATAACTGACGTTAGCAGCTGTAAATGATGATATTTTGACTTAATTGTTTCTTATGTTAAGGTCACATGTCATGTTTTCCCTAATATCAAGGACTAGCACTTCTGGAATCATGTGAAGCAATAGCACTGATAGTGAGCAACCTTATCCAAGTCCAACTTTAAGGAGAATATTTTTATTTTCTCTATGAAGCTGAATGCTGGCTATTGCCTATTCCAGATATTTTATGGCTAGTCTATCATATATTTTTCTCAACTGTAAATCAAACTAAGGAAATGTTTTTTTCTTCATATTTTACAGTAAATTCTTTTTAAATTTTTAACCAAGATATTACACTGAGTATTCTCAATAATCTTTTCAGCTCTTGTCAAGAGGATCAAATTGTCTTCCCCCTTTGATCACTTAAAAAATAGTCGCTGTCTCAGTGTTGAATCATTCTCTGTTGTCAAAGTGGAACAAGACAGGCTGGCTGGGTGGGCAGGTTACTTGCTCAAGGCCGGGTAGGAAGTCATGTTCTGTGGAGGTCAGGGCAGGGCTAGGCTGTAATAAATAATCTGAACATCTCAAGGACTTAAAATTAAAAGGTCATTAATTTCCTGCTCATGCAACATGCCCATCCCTGACCATAACAGTCATGTAGAAATGGGGGCTAATGGGGACTCTTTCCTGACATATGAAGAAACAGGGGAAAATGCATGACATGCATAAGTTTAGACCTCATTTCACCAGATAAAGGAAATCCCATCCAAGTTCAATGTGGCAGAGAAGTTTATGCACCAAGAGATGTACTGGGGATACTTAATGAACAAACAATAATGAACTTTGTCACACACACAAGGCAGCTCTCTGGGCTCCTTTCCTTCCCACGAGACTGCGGGTCAACAAGATGCAGATGAAACTCTTGCTCAACCCAGGAACATGCTGGTCCTCCTCTTGGTTACTCCAGTGGACACAGCCTGTGCTGAAGCCGGTCGAGGATATTCAGGGCTCCACCTACATGGTGGACCCATTGGTGATAGTTGACCCCGTGTGGCAGGACGATGTGAGGAGTGGTCATGAGAGTCAGAAAAATGGGTGCAAAGGCAGGCAGGGTGTTATTCAAAGTCTCTATCAGTCATGATGTGGGCGTGACTAGACAGTACCTCCATGGGTTGGGGTGTAGGGATTGCGTCTGGGAGGCTGACTCTGTTGACTGTGATGGTGGGCAGGACCAGGGGGCTGGGAGGAGGGTCGAAGTGACCAGAAGAGTGCGGACACTCAGAAGCTTAGAGCAAGGACTGTGTGTCCACTGAGCAGAAGTAGGTCAGTATTTGATCAGCCAAGTCCCTGCCTACACCAGGGTAGGCCAGAGGTTTCAGCTCCCTTCTACCTCTCTCTGGGAAGGTCCTCTGGAGGAGGAAATGGCAACCCACTCCAGTACTTTTCCCTGGAAAATCCCATGGACAGAGAACCATGGGGTTGTGAAGAGTTGGACACAATTTTAGCAACTAACCATCACCATCATAGAATCAGAAGTACTTGACATGTAAATCTATGTAAATGAACATGCAAATATCCTTAGATTTTCATGGTGGAGCAACTAAGTGCTCTGCAGGTCTCCCCTCATTGACACTCTTTCCCTTACACCAGCAGGAAAATGCCTCTGTCTAGGTGAGAGTTTAGCCCGCTCCCAGCCCTTCCTCATCTTTACCTCCTTGTTGCAGAACTTCTCCTTGGGGTCTCACAAGGCCCCTGAGGACATTGACCTTACACCAAGGGTGAATGGGCTGGGGTGCTGGAGTCTAGCCCCTGCAGGATCCAGGGGAACCCTCAGGAGAAATGGCATTGGTGAATGATTTAGAGAGAGATATTCAGAAAACGAAGATCATGGCATCTGGTCCCATCACTTCATGGCAAATAGATGGGGAAACAGTGGAAACAGTGTCAGACTTTATTTTTTTGGGCTCCAAAATCACTGCAGATGGTCACTGCAGCCATGAAACTAAAAGATGCTTACTCCTTGGAAGGAAAGTTATGACCAACCTAGATAGCATTTTCAAAAGCAGAGACATTACTTTGCCAACAAAGGTCCGTCTAGTCAAGGCTATGGTTTTTCCAGTGGTCATGTATGGGTGTAAGAGTTGGACTGTGAAGAAAGCTGAGCACCAAAGAATTGATGCTTTTGAAGTGTGGTGTTGGAGAAGACTCTTGAGAGTCCCTTGGACTGCAAAGAAATCCAACCAGTCCGTCCTAAAGGAGATCAGTCCTGGGTGTTCTTTGGAAGGACTGATGCTAAAGCTGAAACTCCAGTACTTTGGCCACCTCCTGAGAAGAGTTGACTTACTGGTAAAGGCTCTGATGCTGGGAGGGATTGGGGGCAGGAGGAGAAGGGGACGACAGAGGATGAGATGGCTGGATGGCATCATTGACTCAATGGACATGAATTTGGGTGAACCCCGGGAGTTGGTGATGGACAGGGAGTCCTGGCGTGCTGCGATTCATGGGGTCGCAAAGAGTCAGACACGACTGAGCGACTGAACTGAACTGAACTGATGTCTTAAAAAAAAATTCTCCTGGGGACTTCCCTGGTGGTCCAGTGGTTAAGACTCTGTGCTTCCACTGCAGGGCGCAGGTTCAATCCATGGTCAAGGAACTAACATCCCATACAAAATTTTCTCCCAGATTATAAAGCAACATGCTCCTCTTTTAAGGCAAAATAATAGGGACTTCCCTGGTGGGCCATTGGTTTAGAATCCACCTGCCAATGCAGGAGACATGGGTTCAATCCCTGTTCTGGGAAGATTCATATGCCTTGGGGCAATGAAGGCGGTGTGCCACAAGCAATTACTGAAGCCAAGCTCCTGGAACCCATGCTGCACAACAAGAGAAGCCACCACAATGAGAAGCCTGAGCACCGCAACCAGAGAGTAGCGCCAACTTCCTGCAACTAGAGAAAAGTTGGCGCACAGCATGGAAGACCCAGCACCACCAAAAATAAATAAGGAAATAATAAAAATAAAACAGACTAATAAAGCTTCTCTTTCTCAACTAACCTGGAAATACCTCTATGGTACATTAAGCTTAAAGGTAAACTTGAGAAAAGTCTGACTGGTTGTTGTTCTCAACTGGGAGTGCGGGTCAGAGTCACGTGAATGAATGTCACAAATACAAATTCCCGTGACCTTCTAGTGGAGAGTCAGATCCGGAAAAGCTGGAAGGACGTTCAGGTGAGTATTTGCACAAGGCCAACACATGGTTTCATTTTTCTCCTCTCACAGGGAATTAAAAGTCTGGAAGGAGATCTGCCAAACAGTTAACCATGGTTATTTCTAGAAGGACAGGTGAAGGAGGAATTTTACCTCAGACTTTATACAATTTTGCATTTTTTTTTTTTGCAGTTGTTGACAAGTTAGGTATTATATTTCTCTGTAAGCCAAACACAGAGATATGCTCTTAAATACATAAATCGTCTTAAGTAGTCAGCAGATTTATCCTGTGTAACCATTATGTTATCAACATCTGACACAGCAAAGAAGATGCGAGAGGTGGAAAGAGACAGAGAGAGGGGCAGGGCAGAGGGTGGATGAGAAGGAGACAGGGAGATGAGGAGAGTGGAAAGGAGAGGAAGAGAGGCGGGGCAGAGACCAGCGGAAAGGCACAAGGAGAGGGGGAAAGATGCAGAAAGAGAAAAATGTGAGATAAGAGATCAAAGGAGACACAGAAGCAGTGAGTGAGGGACTCAGAGACACAGAGGGAAACACAGACATAGAGAGATGGAGACAGAGACAGAGGGATGGAGAGAGAGACAAGGGGAGACAGAGATCTCTTGTGAAGGTTCTGGGGGCCAGCAGGGCTGCCCTCCCTGTGACCTGCTAGCTCAGCCCCGGGAGGACCTCATGGCCCCTTCTCTCTCGCAGCGGTTCAAGCTCTACTGTGGCTTCTTGAAGCGCCTTCCTGGCGCTCACAGGCAAGTCTACAAAAACCTGCAGGAAGTCAACGGCTTCACCGACCACAGTGTGGAGAAGACCCGTGAAACCCTGGACCCCAGTGTGCCCCCCTACTTCCACCCTGCTCCTCCCAGACTTCATCGACTCCTATCTGCTCTGCTTGGATACAGTGGGATTCCGGAGAGGCAATGGGGGGCTGGAGGGGAGGAGAAAAAGATGCGGGGTGAGAAGGGAGGAGAAAGGAGTAGAAGAATCGGGTGAGGGGAGATTCTGAAGGGGAAAAACATTAGCAACTGGTGAAAAGAGCTACAGAGGCAGAAAGAAGCTGGGAGAGGAAGGGGGACAAATACACCAAAGACATGGAGAGACGGATTGAAACCAAGCAAGGCTGAGGCGGGAGAGAGATGGTTGAGCACAGAGGAAAGGAAAAAGGGCCAGACGACGTGAGACCCAGAAAGAGGTGGAGGAACCCAGAGACATGTATGTGCAGCAGGGCCCCAGTCTCACCTGACGTGAACCTTGCGCTTCTGGACCCAGGAGAAGTCCAACCCCAACAGCAAGTGCCACGAGCGCAACCTCATCATCACTGCTCTGTCGCTCTTCTTCCCTGGCCCTGAGACCACCAGCACCACACTCCGCTATGGATTCCTGTTCATACTCATATACCTGCATGTGGCAGGTGGGCGGACTGGGGACAGCCACTTGGGGGAGGGGCGTTCTGACCTCTCTGGGGTCTGCAGAAATGGGTCTAGTGGTCTTCTGTGAACCAGAAAGGCAGTGCTCCCCTCTTATGCCAGGAGCACTGTAGGGTTTCTTTCCCTCTTTGGCCATACCCTATAGCAAGAGAATCATATTTTCCCCACCACGGATTGAACCCATGCCCCCTGCATTGGAAGCTCAAAGTCTTAACTACTGGACCGCCAGGGAAGTCCTGGAGCACTGTAGGTTCTGAATGACTCCAAAACTAAGCCAGCCTAGTTGGTGGATGGATGAATGTAGAATCTGCCGATGTAGGGAGTTCCTTGGTGGTCCAGTGGTTAGGACTCAGTGCTTTCACTGTCTTGGCCCCAGGTTCAATCCCTGGCAGAGGACCTAAGATCCTGGAAGCAGATCAGCAAGGCTAAAAAGAGAGAGAAGCTGTCAATGTCTTTTCCTCCATCACTTAAGGATAGACCCATCCATTTATCCATCTGTCTATTCTTTCATTCATCAATTAAACTAATTCAACATCAGATTCTTTCATCTATGATTCATCTAAGGACATGAACTTCCATTCTTTATTTGGATAAATTGATTCCTCTGTTGATCTTTTAAAATAATTATTCACTGAGTGAATTTTCATTGATACATTGGTCCCTTTATTCATTCATTCCTCCACATAGTTTTCTAAAACTAGATAACATACCTTAATCTTTCCATCATCCAGTTTTTCAATTCATCCTTCATCCAATCTTCTTTTGATTTATGTACCTAGTAATTGACTCCTTTATTCACCCTTTGTTTATATATCTATTATTCAATCCATCTAACCACCCACTTATTCCTCTTGTTTATTCCTTTAAAACAATTCATTCATTTTATTCTTCCATAAATTTAACCATCCACCATTCATGTGGTTTACTGGTTTATCATGTTCATGTATTTGTCTATGGATCATTAATTAATAAATGATTAATTAATTGATCTTTGATAAGGAAATAATATATCCATTCATTAACATTCTTCTATTCATCAGTCTTTCCATTTATGAATTGACCCACTGCTTGACTGATTGATGTATTCATTTATTTTTCCAGTTGTTTGTGGGTTAATTCACTGACCTGTTTTATTATTATATTCCTGAGGACCTAGCACATTGCACATCTATAATACACACATGATAAATATTAGTTCTTCTTAGAGGAGGAGTTTCAACAGGTTCATATCTTGAGTTCTCAGTCTGAAATTCTGAGCAAAACTGGGCTGCACATGTGTGTGCATGCTTGCCTGTGCATGTTGGGAGAGTATCCATAACATTCATTAGATACCAACGGGTGAGAAATCTTACAGTTTTCCCACTTCGCCTCCTGCCACAAGCTCATTACTCAGAGAGGTGTCAATGATCTAACCATCTCCTATAGGTTTTTCTGGTTTCATTGGCCTGGAAATGAATGGGCCAATGTTCACAGAACATTGAACTGTACTCCAACATAGAAAGCAGCGTTCCTGGAGAAATGTCTCTATAAACAAGGTTCACTGGTCCCATGCTTCTGTGCAGAGAGAATCCACGGGAGACTGACCAGGTGATTGGCTCAGATCGCCCTCCAGCCCCAGATGACAGAGCCCAAATGCCACACATGGACACAGTCATCTATGAGATTCAGAGATTTGCGGACCTCATCCCCATTTGCGTGTCCCACATGGTCACTAAAGACACTCATTTCTGAGGGTACATCCTCCCAAAGGTACAGCACCGTACTGGGCTCCCATATCTCCTTTGTGTGAGCCTCCTATGACAACTCTTTTGGTGGATCACTCACTCTTGTTTCATTATGTCTGGGGGTGGGTTGGAGAGGGAATGGAAGTATTTTTTAATCTTGTGACACTCCCCTCAGGGCACAACAGTCATCCCATCCTGAGCTCTGCTCTCCATGATCCGGGTTACTTTGAAAAACCAGATGCCTTCAACCCTGACCACTTTCTGTTTGTTTGTGTTTGTTTCTTAAATTTTGGGCCACTCTGTGGGGCATATGGGATCTTGGTTCCCTGACTAGGGATTGAACTGGCGCCCCCTGCATTGGAAGTGTAGAGTCTTAACTGCCAATGTGGTCCCCCTGACCACATTCAGGATGCCAATAAAAGTAGGCCGGACCTGCATTCCAGAGTACAGGTACCATGGTCTCCTTGAGACGAACAGGGGTCTTAGTTCATGGGGCAGTTAGCTTACACCAGTTGCTTTACCTGTATTCACCCATCTCATCTTCACTACAAGCCTAGAGGGGGCTGGAGAAGTGAGATCACATCAAAGGCACATCTTGGGAAGCTAGACCTTGGGCAATTATTTTTAACCTCTTGATTGGTGGGTTGCCATTTTCTCCTCCAGGGTATCTTCCAGACACAAGGATCGAACCTGCGTCTCTTCTGCATTGGGCAGGCACATTATCACTGAGCCACCTGGAAGCTCCACACACATTGGTATCAAATATCTGTTGAGCACTATGCTGATCCCAAATATTTCATTGGGGTTTGAAGGTAGTGCAGCAGATAAGTCACATAGAAACACAGTTTTTGCCCCAGGAAACTTACAGTCCAGTAGGGAAGATGAGCATAAGTCATGGTCACAAAATAACTTATAATTAAATGACTGCTTGCAATACGCTTAAAACTGCTTGGCTAAAGTACATGCTCAGAGGGCAACTCTTTTTTTTTTTAACTTTTCATTTTTTAAATAATAATTTTTTTTTCTTTCTTTTTTTTCTTGTTTTGGCCACGCTGGGTCTTCTGTTGAAGGCCAGGCTTTTCTCCAGTTGCGGCAAGCAGGGGATAGCTGAAGTACTTGAGTTTCTCATCGTGGTGGCTTCTCTTGTTGCAGACCATGGGCTGTAAAGTGCGTGGGCTTCAGTAGTTGCAGCACGGTAGGCTCAGTAGCTGTGGCTCCTGGGCCCTAGAGCACCGGCTCAGCAGTTGTGGTGCATGGGCTTCGTTGCTCCGAGGCATGCGGGATTGTCACAGATCAAGGATCGAACCCCTGTCTCCTGTGCTGGCAGGCAGATTCTTTACCAGTGAGCCACTAGGAAAGCCCAAGGGCAACTTTTTTTCAAATAATTAATCGTAATTATGATAAGTGCTCTAAACCTGGCTTTGGGAACATAAAATAGGAAGTACTGACTCTCCCTGGTGGGTCAGTGAGGAAAAGCTTACCTGAAGCAGGGGCTTCTAAGCTATGACATCATGGGGGGGTATCAGCCAGCCACTGGAAGGCATGTTCCTTCAGAGGGAGAAGCAAGGGCAAAGCCTGCAGGTGGACACAGCATGGCTCATCTTAGAAAGTAGAACTCTGGAAGACCTGGTTACAGAAGTCATGTCCGACTCTTTGCGACCCCATAGACTGTAGGCTACCAGTCTTCTCCATCCGTCCATGAAATTTTCCAGGCAAGAATACTGGAGTGGGTTGTCATTTCCTTCTCCAGAAGACAGCAGTGAAGAGCTCAGCTGGGCGGGGCCTTGACACGGGGAGGAGTCTGGATTTGTCCTGCGTGCCAGGGAGGGGCTGGAGGGGTGGGGGTGGTGGGGATTGTGGGGGGAAGTCGGGAGGATCTTGACCTGCTCTGGCTTCTCTCTCTCCCTATTCTCCACTCTTTGATCCCATCCAGAGAAAATTCCAATGCCCAGAGTCCTTCTTCTTGGGGAGAAAGGTAGACCCCAACATCACGTCCCTAATCTTGAATCGCACAGGTGACTTCAGTGACCTGGGACTCCTAGCTTCTTGCAATGCAATGGCCTCTTCCCTCATTTCATCTTTATGAGAGTCAGGCGACACGTGGGGTGGGGGAGCTGAGGGCCAATTTCTCCGTCCATGAGTCCTTTCTGAAGTTTAGAGAGTGACAGAGATGTGGCAAATAAACAGACACAAACAGATAAGGTCAAAGGGGTGAGGAACACAGAGAAAGACAGGAGAGATGATGGCAGAAAGACAGTGAATGTGAGATAATAGAAGAAGGTAGAGGGTGAAGTGAAGCAAAGTGAAAGTCGCTCAGTTGTGTCTGACTCTTTGCGACCAGTCCATGGAATTCTTCAGGCCAGAATACTGGAGTGGGTAGCCTTTCCCTTCTCCAGGGGGTCTTTCCAACCGAGGGATCAAACCCAGGTCTCCTGCATTGCAGGCAGATTCTTTACCAGCTGAGCCACAAGGGAAGCCCAAGGTGGAAAGTGGAAGAGGGATAAAAGGTAGAGAAACAGAGTAAGACAGAGAGAGGAAAAGAGAAAGTTATATAAGGAGCGATGAAGAAACACTGAAGGAGAGAAGAGGGAACTACACAGGAATACTGAAAAATGAGAGCACTGCAGAAAGAATCAGACCCACACAGACAGACAAAGGGAGTTAAACAAGATTGGCGAGGACAAGGAAAAGGAATAAGGAAGAAAAAAAGAGAAGACAGACAGAGGAACAGTGCCCGGCAGGCAGTATTGCCATATAAAAATACTGAGGAGATGGCCATGGGCAGAGAGAAAGAGCCAAAGGGTGTCCCAGGGGGAGTACTGACTGGGAGGAAGCAGAAGTCAGGCTGTTTTGGGAGAGCCTGGTTGCAGAACCAGTTACTGGAGATGAATCAGCTGGCAGCTCCATTCCGAATATTCATAAGCTTTTGTATCCTAACCTGTAAATGTGCCTAGAAGATGTGGGTTAAGTGTTACTTGAAAAATTTTAACAAGTACTAACTTCTTTACCTTCATAATAGCCCTGCAAGATAGGTGCTGTTCTTCGCACATTAGGCATGACAGGCATCAAAAATGTCAGGTCAGAAATATGCACCTGCCTATATGTGGAGGCTTCCCAGGTGGCACAGTGGTAAAGAATCAGCCTGCAAATGCAGGAGATGCAAGGGAGGCAGGTTTATCCCTGGGTTGGGAAGATCCCCTGGAGTAGAAAATGCAACCTGCCATTTAAAAAAAAAAAAAAAAATTTATTTTATGGAGGCTAATTACTTTACAATATTGTAGTGGTTTTTGCCATACATTGACATGAATCAGCCATGGGTGTACCTATGTTCCCCTTCCTGAACCCCCCTCCCACCTCCCTCCCCATCCTATCCCTCAGGGTCATCCCAGTGCACCAGCCCTGAGCACCCTGTCTCATGCATTGAACCTGGACTGGCGATCTGTTTCACATATGGTAATATACATGTTTCAATGTTATTCTCTCAAACCATCTCACCCTTGCCTTCTCCCACAGAGTCCAAAAGTCTGTTTTTTACATGTGTCTCTTTTGTTGTCTCACATATAAGGTCATTGTTACCATCTTTCTAAATTCCATATATGCACATTAATACACTGTATTGGTGTTTTTCTTTCTGACTTACCTCACTCTGTATAATAGGCTCCAGTTTCATCTACCTCATTAGAACTGATTCATTTTCACTCTTTTTCATAGCTGAGTAGTATTCCATTGTGTATATGTACCACAGCTTTCTTATCCATTCATCTACCGATGGACATCTAGGTTGCTTCCATGTCCTGGCTATTATAAACAGTGCTGCAATGAACATTGGGGTACATGTGTCTCTTTCAATTCTGGTTTCCTTGGTGTGTATGCCCAACAGTGGGATTGCTGGATCGTATGGCAGTTCTACTTCCAGTCTTTTAAGGAGCCTCCACATTGTTCTCCATAGTGGCTGTACTAGTTTGCATTCCCACCAACAGTGTAAGAGGGTTCTCTTTTCTCCACACCCTCTCCAGCATTTATTGTTTGTAGATTTTTGAATAGCAGCCATTCTGACCAGTGTGAGATAGTACCTCATTGTGGTTTTGATTTGCAATTCTAGGGGACTGGAATGCTAAAGTAGAAAGTCAAGAAACACCTGGAGTAACAGGCAAATTTGGCCTTGGAATGCGGAATGAAGCAGGGCAAAGACTAATAGAGTTTTGCCAAGAAAATGCACTGGTCATAGCAAACACCCTCTTCCAACAGCACAAGAGAAGACTCTACACGTGGACATCACCAGATGGTCAACACCGAAATCAGATTGATTATATTCTATGCAGCCAAAGATGGAGAAGCTCTATACAGTCAACAAAAACAAG
>SJYT01020612.1:22482-32515 GCA_006410635.1 Cephalophus harveyi | reverse complement strand
AGGATGAGTTGGCTGGATGGCATCACTGACTCGATGGATGTGAGTCTGAGCGAACTCTGGGAGATGGTGATGAACAGGGAGGCCTGGTGTGCTGCGATTCATGGGGTCGCAAAGAGTCGGACACGACTGAGCGACTGAACTGAACTGAACTGAACTGATAATGAGTGATGTTGAGCATCTTTTCATGAGCTTGTTAGCCATCTGTATATCTTCTTTGGAGAAATGTCTGTTTAGTTCTTTGGCCCATTTTTTGATTGGGTCTTTTATTTTTGTGGAATTGAGCTGCATGAGCTGCTTATATATTTTTTAGATTAATTCTTTGTCAGTTGCTCCATTTGCTATTATTTTCTCCCATTCTGAAAGCTGTCTTTTCACCTTGCTTATAGTTTCCTTCATTGTGCAAAAGCTTTTAAGTTTAATTAGGTCCCATTTGTTTATTTTTGCTTTTATTTCCATTACTCTGGGAGGTAGGTCACAGAGGACCCTGCTGTGATTTATGTCAGAGAGTGTTTTGCCTATGTTTTCCTGTAGGAGTTTTATAGTTTCTGGTCTTACGTTTAGATCTTTAATCCATTATAAGTCTATTTTTTGGGGTCCTTTAATGGACCGGGACCTGGCTGTCCAGAGGTGACAATAAGAGAGTGAAAGAGAGAAAAAGGCTGAGACTCCATGGTTTACGCAGAAAACCAATAAAGTCCTTGACACAGGACTTGCATCTCTCACGAAGGCACCGGGCACCCTCTTGAGGGGGGGTGGTGGTGAAAGCACAGGGCGCCTTTTCAAGAGCGTCTTATAAGCCCGGGCAGGAGAGTGAGCAAGACAGGTCTCTGTGTTCTAAGGAATCAGCCAAAGAGAGTCAGAGAGAGAGAAAGAAAGAAAGACACAGGGACCCAAGCTCTGATGGAGCAAAGGTGCTTTAGTGATTTCTCTGTGAGTATATAAAGGCTGTGGTACAAGAAATTTCTTTCATCAATGATAAAGATCAGAAAACCAAACGTACAGTAACCATTACCAAGGGAACAAGGGATGATGATGGTCACAAGGTCAGGAGACAATTCATATCTCAAGAAAGAGGATCAAGACTAAGCAGTTTTGTCATAAAGAGAATGTTTACTAAAGGAGATTTAAGCCTGTCTCACAAATGACCCCAGTTCCTGGGAGCAGTGTGCTGTTCCACTTAAAAAAAACAAAACAGCATGAGGAATCCTCCTGTTAAACATTCCTGAACATTTATTTTTGTATATGGTGTTAGAAAGTGCTCTAGTTTCATTCTTTTACAGGTGGTTGACCAGTTTTCCCAGCACCACTTGTTAAAGAGATTGTCTTTTCTCCATTGTATATTCTTGCCTTTTTTGTCAAAGATAAGGTATCCATAGATGTGTGGATTTATCTCTGGGCTTTCTATTTTGTTCCACTGATCTATATTTCTGTCTTTGTGCCAGTACCATACTGTCTTGATGACTGCAGCTTTGTAGTATAGTCTGAAGTCAGGCTGCCACTTTCTAGTGATACTCATGCCTGCAAATGAAATGGTATTCATGCCTGGAAAATCCCATGGAGAGAGGAGCTTAGTGGGCTACAGTCCATGGAGTTGTGAAGAGTTGGACATGACAGAGAACGCACACACACACCTATGTGCAGGCAGATGCGTGTGCATGCACATGCACACACACACACACACACACACACACGCAGGCAGCAATATCTTCTTATATTCTGTGGGGCCACAGAACTCTTCGGAAATTGAACAGAAGCTACAAACTCTGTCCTGGAAAAATGAGCAAGGTACATCACCCAAAGACTTGCAACTGCTTTCAAAGGATTTGGGAGTCCTCTACCAGTCTACTGTAACTGCAAGTTAAAGGCTAATCCCATACAAATCTATGGCAATGGACAGAGGTGTCTGGGCTTTGGGGTGTGACAGGGCAAAGAATGTGCATGCATCCTGTGCCCACACTGTGAACTTCTGTTCTGTGCTAGTGAAGGCATTGCTTGCACAGACTTATTCCTCTTCCTCCATCACCCTCCAGAACTTCTCCGTGGCCAGTCCCATGACCTCTGAGGACATCGACCAGACTCCCCAGGAGAGTGGAGTGGGCAGAATGTCCCCAGTCTACCAGATCCAGTTCCTGCACCATCAAAGGAAGGAAGGTGATCAAGGATACCAGAGTCATGTGTGTTCCCACCTCTGCCAAGAGTGGCTTCTGGACTCTCTCCCTGTCTTCCTGCCTCTGAGGAGCCTGTGCTGTGACTCAGCATCCCTCCCCTCCATGGATGACACCTCCATGGCAAAATCCCATCTACATCTCACCTCCTTCTGTCTTTCTGCAACTTGGCTCAGGATCTCTCTGCACTTCTGTCTCCAAGGCTACAGCTCACCCTGAGTGACTTCTCCCCTCTTGAGAATAGCCACAGCCTCCCTTTCTCAACTCCTTGGGCTCCATGATCTGTGCACCCATGAGTTCACTTGAGTCTTTTCAGTAGCTGCATGCAGTGGGTAAAGTGATCATGCCCATCATACAGATGAGTAAACAGAGGCCATGAAATGGCCAACTTGGTCCGAGGTCACCTGGCTAGTGAGTGGAGAAGCGAGATTCACACTCTGGGTCCCTGGCTCTTGAACTCACACTCTTTACACAACTCCTTTCTGTCCCCAAGATAGAGTTTAAAATGAAGATGAAGTTCACATCTGGTAACAAACCAGTTTAAAGTGTATCATGAGGTGGCATTTAGTTCATTCACAATCCTGGCCATCACCAGCACTATCTAGTTTCAAACATTTTCATAATCCAGAAAAAGACCCAGTACCCATTAGTAGTCAATCCCCACTTGCCCCTGCACTCAGCCCTTGACAGCACCAAATGCTTGCTATCTCCATGGATTTGCTATTTTGCACATTTCATATAAGTAGATCATAAAATGTGTGGTCTTTCAAGTCTGGCTTCTTTCACTTAGTGTGGTGTTTTTGTGGTACATTGACACTGTAGACCATAAGTGTACACAGAGTGGACCCCCCCCCCCAACTTATTCATCTTCCTGCTTCTCCCACCTCCTTCCTTCCATGAAGGCCCCATCAGCCCATGCCCCCTGAGCTATGTAGCTCTATATAGGGATCTTGAGTCCCTGTCAGTTCAGTTCAGTTGCTCAGTCGTGTCTGACTCTTTGTGACCCCATGGACTGCAGCATGCCAAGCTTCCCTGTCAATCACCAACTCCCGGAGCTTACTCAAACTCATATCCATTGAGTCGGTGATGCCATCCAACCATCTCATCCTCTATTGTCCCCTTCTCCTCCTGCCTTCAATCTTTCTTATCATCAGGGTCTTTTCCAATGAGTTAGTTCTTCGCATCAGGTGGCCAGAGTATTGGAGCTTTAGCTTCAGCATCAGTCCTTCCAATGAACATTCAGGACTGATTTCCCTAACTGTGGAAAATTCTGAAAGAGATGGGAATACCAGACCACCTTAAACAGTGGAAACAGTGTCAGACTTTATTTTTTGGGGCTCCAAAATCACTGCAGATGGTGATTGCAGCCATGAAATTAGAAGACGCTTACTCCTTGGAAGGAAAGTTATGACCAACCTAGATAGTATATTCAAAAGCAGAGACATTACTTTGCCGACGAAGGTCCGTCTAGTCAAGGCTATTGTTTTTCCTGTGGTCATGTATGGATGTGAGAGTTGGACTGTGAAGAAGGCTGAGCACCGAAGAATTGATGCTTTTGAAGTGTGGTGTTGGAGAAGACTCTTGAGAGTCCCTTGGACTGCAAGGAGATCCAACTAGTCCATTCTGAAGGAGATCAGCTCTGGGATTTCTTTGGAAGAAATGATGCTAAAGCTGAAACTCCAGTACTTTGGCCACCTCATGTGAAGAGTTGACTCATTGGAAAAGACTCTGATGCTGGGAGGGTTTGGGGGCAGGAGGAGAAGAGGACGACCAAGGATGAGATGGCTGGATGGCATCACTGACTCAATGGACGTGAATCTGAATGAACTCCAGGAGTTGGTGATGGACAGGGAGGCCTGGCGTGCTGCAATTCATGGGGTCGCAAAGAGTTGGACACGACTGAGTGACTGAACTGAACTGAACTGAACTGGCCTTGATTAGAGAAAAAAAGGTTCAAGAAAAAGAAGAGGATCATGGTGTTGGTAGGGAGATAAGAAGACTCAGAAACGGGGAATTTCTGCAGGGGAAAATGTTAAGAATCACCCATCTCCATCTCTAGGAACGCTCAGATCCCAAGAGTGAGTTTTACCAGGAGAATCTCGTTAACATGGTGCTCACACTGTTCTTTGCTGGTACAGAGATCTCCAGCTCCACACTCTGCTTTGGGTTTCTACTCCTCCTTAAGAACTCCGGTGTCTTAGGTGAGCTGGGATTATGGGAGGTGGGGGCAGGGGAGGAATGAGGGTCTCTAAAGCCATGCTGGAAGGCTGATCGGCTAAGACAGATAACTTCTGTCCTGAGCGATCTGGGGAAAAAAAAAAAAAAAAAAAATCACCCCTAGAGGGCTTCCCTGGTAGCTCAGCTGGTAAAGAATCCTCCTGCAATGGGGGAGACCTGGGTTGGATCCCTGCGTTGGGAAGATTCCCCTGGAGGAGGGCATGGCAACCCACTCCAATATTCTTGCCTGGAGAATCCCCATGGACAGAGAAGTCTGGTGGGCTATAGTCCATGGGATTGCAAGGAATCATACGTGACTGAGCAACTAAGCACAGCACACAGGCATTTGTAACTTGTAATAAAAGTTTGCTAGGGACAAAGCTTGGAGAAGGAAATGGCAACCCACTCCAGTGTTCTTGCCTGGAGAATCCCAGGGACAGGGGAGCCTGTTGGGCTCCTGTCTATGGGGTCGCACAGAGTTGGACACGACTGAAGCGACTTAGCAGCAGCAGCAGCAGCAGGGACAAAGCTCTTTGAAGTTGACAGAGCACTTTAGGATTTACTTTACAAAAAATTTTTCATGCAGGCAAGCACTGTCTGGTATAGAAGGTGTTTGTACTTATGAAGTGTTTTGCAATCTGCCCTGAGTGATGGCAAGGTGACTTCTGGTTTTCAAAGAATGCTCCTGATGTAAAACATTACCTTTTGCAGGGCATTTTGCTGTCTACTAAAGTACAGGATTCTTGCCAACTACTCTTTGAGGTGGACTAAGAACTTGACTTTTTAGTATATATTGCCAAATTACAACTAATTAAAAAGCACCTTCATTGGTTCTCATGTTGATGTCTGCAGATCAGATTTGGAGAAACTCTCACCTCAGCAGACTTCATTCTTTCATAGGAATGAATTTAAAGCTAGCCTGAGGGAATGACTTATCTAAAATCACATAGCAAGTGAGTGAGACAAAAGGAGATGACACCAGTTTCAGCTACAACTCAGTTTTAGTTGGAAAAGCAAAAGCACCATTAAGTGTTGAATGAATTTCCACCCACCCATCCTTACCCAAGTTACCCCCTGTCATAACTCATAACTAGAGTAGAAATAACAGATAAGACTTCTTTACAAACAAGTTTCTAACTTTCTTTTTTGATGCTTTCATTGAGAGGAACAATAACCCAACATCTTAGAAAAGAATGTACAAGACCCTTTCATCAGTCTGCAGGTCATTTTCGGGTCACTTGGTTGAGTCCACTGTTATGGGCATTTATTGACATACCCTCCTCCCTCTTGAACTGTTCTCAGAGAAAGTCCAGGCAGAAATCGACAAAGTGATTGGTGCACACCGTCTCCCAGCTCTGGAAGATCGGGCAAAAATGCCTTATACAGATGCCATCATCCACGAGATTCAGAGATTCAGTGACCTAGTCTCTCTTGGTGTCCCCCACTCTGTCATCAAGGACACTCACTTCTGAGGATATTACCTCCCTAAGGTGAGACCAGTAGGGTCACAAATCTTGATTGTAGGTGCTGTCTGCCTCCAATCCTATGGTTCATACCTGGTTGTTGGACTATGATAAGAATTTTCATTTCCAGATTTCTATGGAAGAGAAGAGATTTTACAAATATACTGAAGTCTTCTTTCTTTTGTTCAGTCATATTTATTACCTTTACAAGATATTAGGTTTTCTGGAGAAAATAGAATATACTTTGAAGCTTGTTATACAGTAGAGTTGGTTTTTAAAAATCTTTTAAAATCATTTCTTCTTAATGTTTATATGAATCCATGTGTTTATATATATCCATACACACAATTGGCTCATACTGTGAGAGTCACTTTGCAACTGAGTGACCTTGTCTTTTTATGCATTGGAGAAGGGGACGACCGAGGATGAGATGGCTGGATGGCATCACTGACTCGATGGATGTAAGTCTGAGTGAACTGCGAGAGATGGTGATGAACAGGGAGGCCTGGCGTGCTGCGATTCATGGGGTCGCAAAGAGTCGGACACGACTGAGCGACTGAACTGAACTGAACTGAACTGAGCACAATTTGTAATTTGTGTGTGTGTGTGTGTGTATGTGAGTGTGCCTTTATTTTTTTAATGTAACAGTTTACTGTGGATATATTGTTCACGACAATGCCTATGGTTATAACTCATTTTTTTTGTGGTAGCTTACGTTGCTGAGTATAGGTGTACCTAGAGGTGATACCCACAGTTTTGAATCACCCAATGAACAGCACCCATCAGGTTATATTCTGGCCCCAGTCTTGGAGTCAGCTCTTTATAGGGCTCTGCTGAGTCAGATGTGAACCTTTTAGTTGATGGATCATAAAGTAGACCAAGGGGTCTTGGGGATGAGGGATCAGGGTGGTTGGTAAGGAAACCTGGAGGGATGGGACACTAGGAATCAAATGGGAGAGAGTCATTTCAACATTCCTGCAACCAACTATAGAGCCACACACTGGATGAAGCTCATTATCAGCTGTGAAGGCACATTAACAGATTCAGCCACTCTTTGTTAATGGTCATTTGGATCCAAGGTCAGAGAAACCCCAGCAAGATGGTACATGCTGGGAGAGGGCATTAGAGGGCAGACAGACTGAAACCACAATCACAGAAAAGTAACCAATCTAATCACATGGACCACAGCTTTGTCTAACTCAATGAAACTATGAGCCATGCAATCTATGGTGACCCAAGATGGATGGTCATGGTGGAAAGTTCTGACAAAATGAGGTCCACTGGAGAAGGGAATGGTAAACCACTTATTCTTGCCTTGAGAGCCCAATAAACAGTATGAAAAGGCAAAAAGATAAAACACTGTAAGATGAACTCCCCAGGTTGGTTCAGTTCAGTTCAGTCACTCAGTCGTGTCTGACTCTTTGTGACCCCATGAAATGCAGCACGCCAGGCCTCACTGTCCATCACCAACTCCCAGAGTTCACTCAAACTCACATCCATCGAGTCGGTGATGCCATCCAGCCATCTCATCCTCTGTTGTCCCCTTCTTCTCTTCCTCCCAATCCCTCCCAGCATCAGAGTCTTTTCCAATGAGTCAGCTCTTCTCATGAGGTGGCCAATGTACTGGAGTTTCAGCTTTAGCATCATTCCTTCCAAAGAACACCCAGGACTGATCTCCTTTAGAATGGACTGGTTGGATCTCCTTGCAGTCCAAGGGACTCTCAAGAGTCTTCTCCAATACCACAGTTCAAAAGCATCAATTCTTTGGCACTCAGCTTTCTTCACAGTCCAACTCTCACATCCATACATGACTACTGGAAAAACCATAGCCTTGACTGTTGGAGTCCAGCTCCAGTAGCCAGGGAATCAACCTGAAGAGATGGGTGGTGTCGGCGAGAAATGACCCAGCCTCTCAATTCTCTTGGACTGCGTAACTTTACTTCAAGTTTAAGATTCTTTTCATACTTTAACAAAAGCGTTAGGTCAGAGGTTTGACATTTTCAATTTCCCCTCACCCAGATTTATTGTCTCCATAAATCATTGTTGCCCTTTAAATAGAATTTCTGCTCCAGCAGTTCTCTCAGAATAGTGTTTACTTTAACTCATGATTTCATTGTAACTTGTGCATTACACAAACCTCAGCTTATATCTTATCTTTCTAAGTCTTGTTTGCCCCTAGTATCCTAAGCTTACTATTTCTTAAAAAGGGCTTCTAGCTATTAATATCTCTAAAGTTCCTAATCTCTATAAGCTATAGTAGAATATGCTAACGTTACAACATTCCTTAAATCTTTAGCTTCTAACTATTTTAATTATGCCTAAACCCTAAATTCAGTAAACTCCTTTGCTATAGACACTTTCCTAACAAATAGGCTTCAGATAGCAATCCCTCCCATGGCCACAAGCTGTGGCCTACATGCTAACCCTGGAACACTCTTTTGTAAAAGTCCTTGAACAAATGTCAATGATTAACTTTATGAATTATTCTCTGAGCACAGCTGCAGAAGGCTTTGTGCCTTCTCATGTTCCTCTCAAGAACAATAAGCACCTTAATATTCTTTTCAGTCAACTCAGGTGAGGAAAGGAAAAAACAAGTCAGAATCACAAAGTCTAACTCCTTCATCCTGGGTCTGTGCCTGTGGGACAAAGAGAGGGGGTTGGGGCCATGCCTCCATTTTATCCGTAATGCCTAATGCAGCTCCCAACACTTGACTAGACAGACGTTTGTTTGCAAAGTAATGTCTCTGCTTTTCAATGTGCTATCTAGGTTGGTCATAACTTTCCTTCCAAGGAGTAAGTGTCTTTTAATTTCATGGCTGTAATCACCATCCACAGTGATTTTGGAGCCCAAAAAAATAAAGTCTGACACCATTTCCACTGTTTCCCCATCTATTTCCCATGAAGTGAAGGGACCAGATGCCATGAATTAGTTTTCTGAATTTGAGCTTTAAGCCAATTTTTTCACTCTCCTCTTTCACTTTCATCAAGAGGCTTTTTAGTTCCTCTTCACTTTCTGCCATAAGGGTGGTGTCATCTGCATATCTTAGGTTATTGATATTTCTCCCAGCAATCTTGATTCCAGCTTGTGCTTCTTCCAGTCCAGCATTTCTCATGATGTACTCTGCATATAAGTTAAATAAGCAAAGTGGCAATATACAACCTTGACGTCCTCCTTTTCCTATTTGGAACCAGTCTGTTGTTCCATGTTTAGGTGCCCAATATGCTACTAAAGATCAGTAGAGAAATAACCGCTAAAAGAATGAAGAGATGGAGCCAAAGCAAAAACAACAACCAGTTGTGGATGTGACTGGTGATGGAAGCAAGGTCCAATGTTGTAAAGAGCAATATTGCATCAGTTCATTTCAGTTCAGTGGCTCAGTCATGTCTGACTCTTGCGACCCCATGAACCACAACACACCAGGCTTCCCTGTCCATCACCAACTCCAGGAATCCAACCAAACCCATGTCCATTGAGTCGGTGATGCCATCCAACCATCTCATCCTCTGTCGTCCCGTTCTCCTCCTGCTCTCAATCTTTGCCAGCATCAGGGTCTTTTACAATGAGTCAGCTCTTCACATCAGGTGGCCAAAGTATTGGAGTTTCAGCTTCAATGTCAGTCCTTCCAGTGAACACCCAGGACTGATCTCCTTTAGGATGGACTGGTTGGATCTCCTTAGAGTCCAAGGGACTCTCAAGAGTCTTTTCCAACACCACAGTTCAAAAGCATCAATTCTTTGGCGTCAGCTTTTTCACAGTCCAACTCTCACATCCATACATGACCACTGGAAAAACCATAACCTTGACTAGACGGATCTTTGTTGGCAAAGTGATGTCTCTGCTTTTTAATATGCTGCCTAAGTTGGTCATAACTTTCCTTCCAAAGAGTAAATGTCTTTTAATTTCATGGCTGTAATCACCATCCACAGTGATTTTGGACCCCAGAAAAATAAAGTCTGACACTGTTTCCACTGTTTCCCCATATATTCGCCATGAAGTGATGGGACTGGATGCCATGATCTTAGTTTTCTGAATTTGAGTTAAGCCAAATTTTTCACTCTCCTCTTTCACTTTCATCAAGAGGCTCTTTAGTTCCTCTTCACTTTCTGCCATAAGGGTGGTGTCATCTGCATATCTGAGGTTATTGATATTTCTCCTGGCAATCTTGATTCCAGCTTGTGCTTCTTCCA
>SJYT01020612.1:0-21868 GCA_006410635.1 Cephalophus harveyi | reverse complement strand
AGAGTTCCAGAAAAACATCTATTTCTGCTTTATTGACTATGCCAAAGCCTTTGACTGTGTGGATCACAATAAACTGTGGAAAATTCTGAAAGAGATGGGAATACCAGACCACCTGACCTGCCTCTTGAGTAATCTGTATGCAGGTCAAGAAGCAACAGTTAGAACTGGACATGGAACAACAGACTAGTTCCAAATAGGAAAAGGAGTACGTCAAGGCTGTATGTTATCACCCTGCTTATTTAACTTATATGCAGAATACGTCAGGAGAAACGCTGGGGTGGAGGAAGCACAAGCTGGAATCAAGATTGCTGGGAGAAATTTCAATAACTTCAGTTATGCAGATGACACCACCCTTATGGCAGAAAGTGAAGAAGAACTAAAGAGCCTCTTGATGAAAGTGAAAGAGGACAGTGAAAAATTGGCTTAAAGCCCAACATTCAGAAAACTAAGATCATAGCATCTGGTCCCGTCACTTCATGGCGAAAAGATGGGGAAACAGCAGAAACAGTGGCTGACTTTATTTTTCTGGGCTCCAAAATCACTGGGATGTTAACTGCAGCCATGAAATTAAAAGACGCTTGGTCCTTGGAAGAAAAGCTATGACCAACCTAGGCAGCATATTAAAAAGCAGAGACATTACTTTGTCAACAAGGGTTCATCTAGTCAAAGCTACAGTTTTTCCAGTAGTCATGTATGCATGTGAGAGTTGGATTATTAAGAAAGCTGAGCACCAAAGAATTGATGCTTTTGAACTGTGGTGTTGGAGAAGAGTCTTGAGAGTTCCTTGGACTGCAAAGGCAATTCAACCAGTCCATCCTAAGGGAAATCCATCCTGAGTGTTCATTGGAAGACTGATGTTGAAGCTGGAACTCCAATAATTTGGCCATCTGATGCTAAGAGGTGACTCATTGGAAAAGACCCTGATGCTGGCAGAGATTGAGGGCGGGAGGAGAAGGGGACAACAGAAGATGAGATGGTTGAAAAGCACCACCAACTCAATAGAGATGAGTTTGAGTAAACTCTGGGAGTTGGTTATGGACAAGGAGGCCCTAATGTCCATGGGGTCACAAAGAGTCGGACACCACTGAGTGACTGAACTGATGAACTGATGGTTCCACTTTTTTTAACATCCTCTTAGGGCATTACCGTGTACTCCATCCTGAGCTCTGCCCTCCATGACCCACGCCACTTTGAGAAGCCAAATGCCTTCTATCCTGGGCACTTCCTGGATGCGGAGGGCAACTTCAAGAAGCCAGAAGTCTTCATCCCATTCTCCATGGGTAAGTCATGCTCTTTCTTCCCCATGAAAATGCCTGCTCACTCACGCTCTGTATGTGACTCTCTTTCTTGATCCAACTCCAAACACCAGGTGAAAAAATGACAATTCTGAAAGATAGAGAAAGACATCTACAGAAACAAAGATAGTGTGAAGGGGAAAAGAAGAGATGAGGTACGATGGAAGAGGAAGATGGAGACTCAGTGATAAAGTGACAGCACACACACACTTGCACACTCAAAATAACAGACAAATAAGTGATCCATTACCAAGCACCTGTTATGTGCTGAAATCAGGGAAGGGCATTTTTCACATGTTCTCTGAAAATGAAAATAACCATTATTTTTCTAATTTATACAAAGCAAGAAAAAATAAAATTCAATTTGAAAATCACCTGTAACTTACCACTCAACCACACTTATTAATAACAGAGGATGTCCTTTTTTAGTATGTATACAAACACAAAGGTTTAGATGGATAGATAGGTAGATAGATAGGTACATACATGGATACACAGATAGATACATAGACAATAGGTAAGAAAATGAAAGAATAGTAAAAAGAAAGGAAGAGAAAAGAAGGAAGATTCAGTGATTTGTTCCTTGTTTGTCAGTTTAATCCAAGCCATGGACTAGCGTGAGGTTCAGAAGGCGCTTAAAGAATAGAGATTTAAGGAATATTCGTTCTTGGATTTGCATGTGTGCCCTGATCCAATCAGATTTCCCGCGTGGTTCAGTGATAAGAAATCCACCTGCCAATGCAGGAGACATAGTTCAACCCCTGGATCAGGAATATCCCCTGGAGAAGGAAAGGGCAACCCACTCCAGTATTCTTGCCTGGTGGGCTACAGGCCAAGGGTCACAAAAGAGTCAGACACGACTGAGCAACTATACAACAACAAGCTAATTCAACCATCTATGAAATAATTCAACTTTTAGTTACTGACTTGAAATTTATCATATCTAAAAAATTTCAATCTGAGTAGATATAAATCTGGTTCATTTACTGATCTGTCTTTCTAGCTATATAATACTGCTTGACTATTTCTACCCAAGAAATATGTTTTAATATTTTACAGTTGCTAGTCTCTCTGTATTACTCTTCTTCTATAGATAGTTTTATGGTTATTTTTTAACATATTTTGTTTTTCTTCCAAGTATACTTTGGAATTATTTTGTCAAAGTCTCAAAACCCCCCCCTGGAATTTTATTAAGATTAACCTGAATTTGTAGTTTACATTGAATAACTGACAGCTTTACAAACTCAAATAACTTGGACAGCCCAGTCAAGAAGAAGGGCTTCCCAGGTGCCTCTCAAAAACTCCCCCTGGAATTTTATTAAGATTAACTTGAATTTGTAGTTTACATTGAATAACTTTGACAGCTTTACAAACTCAAATAACTTGGACAGCCCAGTCAAGAAGAAGGGCTTCCCAGGTGGCTCAGTGGTAAAGAATATGCCTGCCAATGCAGTTGACATGGGTTCAATTCCTTGGTTGGGAAGATCCCCTGGAGGAAGAGATGGTAACCCACTCCATTATTCTTGCCTGGGAAACTCCATGGACAGAAGAGCCTGGCAAGCTACAGTCTGTGGACTCACAAAGAGTTGGACAGGACTGAGCACACACACAGTCAAGAAGATAGCATTTCCTTTGAATCACCTCTATATCAGTTGATTTTTTATTAAACTAGGTTTTGAATACTTCTAGCTAGATTTATTCCTAAGAAACATGAGAAGAGATTGTTGCTATTGCTGATAGAACCTCTTTGTCAGCTCAGGCTGCCATAATAAAAGGCTGTAGACTGGATGGCTTACACAACAGAAACTCACCTCCTCATGTTTCTGGAGGCTGGAGATCTGCTCTTGAGAGCCAGCGTGGTCAAGTTCTCGTGGGGTCTGTCTTCCGGCTCACACACAGCTGCCGTCTTGCTGTGACCTCACGCAGTAGACTGAGGGCTCTGGTATCACTTCCTCTTCTTACAAGAACTCAATCCCTTGGAATTGTTATTACCACGCGAGAGCACTCTTTCTCCTTGCCTCCCTCCATTCCTTCCTTCTTTTCTTCCTCTTTAGTACCTTTTTCTTCTGATTATAAAGCTAATGTATTGTTGAAAGTTTAGAGAATACAAAACGGTATAATTTTTAAACAAACTAACAAAAAAGAACACTATTCCCTCATGGAGGCCTGAGGAGCTTTTCTAATGAGCTTATCTAAACCTTATGGGCTTCTCAGGTGGTGCTAGTGGTAAAGAACTTGCCTGCTAATGCAGGAGAGGTAAAAGACACAGATAGATTCTATCCTTGGGTGGGGAAGATCCCTAGGAGGAGGGTGTGGCAACCCACTCCAGTATTCTTGCCTGGAGAATCCCATGGACAGAGGAGCCTGGCAGGTTACAGTCCATAGGTCGCAAACAGTCCAACACAACAGAAGTGACTTAGCAAGCATGCATGCAAACCTAATAACCAGACTTTGCTGGTGGTCAAGTGGTTAAGACCCCAGACTCCCACTGCAGTGGGCATGGTGTTCCATCCCTGGTCCGGGAGCTAAGATGTCACGTGCCGTGAAGGGTGGCCAAAAAGAAAAGATCAACCCAATTACTTTCTAAGATCCTTTCTCCAAATACCATTGCACTGGGAGTTAGGGCTGCAACATATAAATTCTGAAAGGGCATGATTAAGTTCACAGCAATTTTTTGATGTAGTATTTAAAATTTTTAGAATAGGTATATCAGAAATCCACTGGTATTTTGAAATGTATATTTCTGTCATAACCAGACAATTTCCTTATATTACTTTTACAACTAACCATTTTTCATTCTCTTGGGTTTTCCAAATAATTGGTGTTAGCATCTGCAAATGATGATATTTTGACTTTTTTGTTTCTTGCGTTAAAGTCACATGTTTTCCCTAATATCATGAGATAGCACCTCTGGAATCATGTGAAGTAATAGTAGTGACAGTAAAAGTAGTGACTTCTAACTTTAAGGAGAATATTTTTATTTTCTCTCTTAAGCTTAATGATGGCTATGATCTATTCCAAGTATTTTATGGCTATACTAACATATTTTATTATTCAGTCAATAAGTTATGTCTGACTTTTTGTGACCCCATGAACTGCATCATGCCAGGCTTCCCTGTCCTTCACTATCTCCCAGAGTTTGCTCAAACTCATGTCCATTGAGTCAGTAATCCTACAATATATTTTCTCAATTCTCTTCTCTTTTTTTGGCCACAGCGCACATTTTGTGGGCTCTTAGATCTCTGACTGGGAATTGAACATGTGTTCCCTGCAGTGAAAATGCAGAGTACTAATCCCTGGACTGCCAGAGAAGGTCCCAATTTTTCTCAACTCTAAATGAAATTAAGGAAAGATCTTTTTAATCTCTATTTTACAACAAGCTTTTATTTTTTGAAAAATTTGATCAGGATGTTATTTTGAGTATTAATAATCTTTTCAGCTCCTGTCAAGATGATCAAATTGCTTTTCTCCTTTGATGTCTGAGTGTTGACTCATTCTCTGTCTTGTAGAATTGGAAAAAGAGAGGCTCAGGGTTCAGGGGACTTGCCCAAGCCCCTGTATAAAGTCATGATCTACGGAGGTCAGGGCAGGGATAAGGTGTGATAAACTCTCTGAACATCTCAGCAACTTAGAGCCAAAAGATTGTTTTCCTGTTCATGCAACATGCCCATCCCAGACCGTCACAGTCATGTAGAAAAGGGAGTTAACAGGGATTCTATCCTGAAACATGAAGACACAGGGAAAACAGCGTGGCGTGCGTAAGTTTAGCCCTCACTTCACGGGACTAAGAAAATCCCATCCAATGTTTTCCTGTTCATGCAACATGCCCATCCCAGACCGTCACAGTCATGTAGAAAAGGGAGTTAACAGGGATTCTATCCTGAAACATGAAGACACAGGGAAAACAGCGTGGCGTGCGTAAGTTTAGCCCTCACTTCATGGGACTAAGAAAATCCCATCCAAGTTCAATGTGGCTGAGATATTATACACCCAGAGATGATCTGTGAATACTTATGAAGCATAGTGAACTTAGCCACACACAAGGCAGCTCTCCAGGCTCCTTTCCTTCCCATGAGACTGCAGGTCAATAGGATATAGTGGAAACTCTAGCCCAGCCCAGGGACAAGCTGGCCTCACCCTTGGTTATTCCAGTGGACACAGCCTGTGCTGAAGTCAGTGGATACTCAGGGCTCCACCTCGATGGGACAGTTTGTGGTGGTCAACCTCGTTGTGCAGGAAGATATGAGTAGGTGTTATGAGAGTCAGAAAAATGGGGGCAAAGGTGGACAGAGTGCTATTCAAGTCTTTATAAGCATGAAGTGGGCATGGCCAGTCAGAACCTCCACAGGTTGGGGTGCGGGGATTGGGTCTGGGAGGCTGGCTTGGTTGGCTGCTGACTGTGGGCAGGACCAGGGGGCTGGGAGGAGGATCAAGGCCAGAACAGTGCGGACACAGAGAGGTTTAGAGCAAATGATCAGAGGTAGGTCGATATCTGGTCAGCCAGGTGCCCGCCTGCTCCAGGACAAGCCAGAAGTTTCAGGTCCCCTGAATCTCTCTCTCATGGTCCTCATCCCTAGAGCATACTGCCACAGATTTCTCCAGCGTTTTCACATTTTTTTCTCATAAATTGGCTTAGTTGACAGTATACTTAACCAGAGACACACACAAAAATGAAAGAACTTCAGACACGAAAGGACTTGGTACCAGGTGGGACAGAGGAGGGCACTCTACTGGGTAATCCCAGAGGAGGCAGAACTGAAATATAACTGAGATAGAAATGTGTGAACACTGCTCACCCTATGCCTGCCCCCACTCTCAGCCCCTACTAATGTTGTTGGTGTTGTTGGTCCTGAGGACAAGAACAGGATCAGAACACCTCGCATGTAAATCTATGTAAATGAACATGCAAATATCCTGGGGTTTCAGGGAGTGGGGCAACCAAGTGTTCTCAAGTTCAGCTTCAAGTTGATAAACTTTTACTTTTTGCTTGTCACCATCTACTCTGCACACCCCTGCCCTCCTCCTTCTTCAAGTTGAAATAGCTTATTCAGCCCTCAACTTAAAATAGCTCCCTTAACCTCTCTGATCTTATCCTCCAACGATACTCCCTCCCTTACACCCACAGGTAAACGCCTCTGTGTGGGTGAGAGCTTGGCCCGCTCAGAGATCTTCCTCTTCTTGACCACTCTGCTGCAGAACTTCTCTTTGGGGTCTCCCAAGGCCCCTGAAGACATCGACCTCACGCCCAGGGAGAATGGGCTGGGGAGAGCGCCCCCTTTGTTCCAGGTCCGCTTCCTGCCCCGCAGAGGAGGGGGAGGGCAAGAAGAAGCACAGATGTCCTCTGAGTCCTTGCATCCAGCCCCTGCCTCTGTCCAGAATTAACATGTGCCGGCTCCACCCTGCTCACTTTCTCCCGTGGAAAGTCCCTTTTGTGGTCTCTCTCTATCCATCCTGCTGTCGTCGCCACTTATCGCTAGATGGCCTGCACTGTTGACTGAGGATATTTCAGGGTCAAGAAATATGGGCTGGACTTTCCTGGTGGTCCAGTGGTAAAAAATCCACCTACCAGTGCAGAGGACATAGATTCAGTTCCTGATTCGGAAAGATTCCACATGCCACGAGGCAACTGGGCCTGTGTGTCACAACTGCTGAAGCCCTTGCTCTAGAGCCTGTGCCCCGCAACAAGAGAGGTCACCTCAATGAGAAATTCGAGCAGCGCAAGTAGAGAGTAGTCTCCAATCGCCACAACTAGAGAGAAAGCCCACGTGCTGCAACAAAGATCCAAGTGGAGCCAAAAACAAACGAATAAATAAAAATTAAAAAAAAAAGAATTACCTTCAATAACTTAGTGTTACCACCATCCCTAGAACAGTTAGGGTAACTAAGGCCCCAGAGGAGGGTAGGATTTAGAGCCAAGCTTACCCAGAACAGCAGCATCAGCACCAGATCTCCTGCCTCCCTTGCCTTGTCTCCATCTACTCTGCATACCCCTGCCCTCCTCATCCATTGAATTGAAATGACTAATTCAGCCCTCAACTTCTGCGCTGCATGACTCCAAAATAGCTCTTTTACCTCTCTGATCTTATCCGCCAAAATCTGTGAAACCAAAATAAAGTTCTGTTCTTTTTGGACAATGGCTATCTGTGCTGCCTGTCTCTCTTTTTAGGTAAAATTTGCATATGGTAACATTAACCACAGCTATTTTAAGGTGTACATTTCAATGGCACTTAGTCCAATCACAATGTTGTGTAAGGATCAATTCCATCTATTTCAAAACATTTTCATCATCCCATAACAAAACTCCATCCTGCTAAAATATGTCAGTTTCCAGTTCTCTCCTCCCACTGACCCCCAACAACCGTTAGTGCGCTTTTTTTCACATGAATTTACCTATTCTGGAAATGTCAAATAAATAGCATCATACAGTTGAATTTACCTATTCTGGAAATTTCAAATAAATAGCATCATACAGTAAGTGATTGTCTCTGGGTCTTTCATTTAGCTTAATGTTATCAGGATTGAACCACAATGTAGCAGGTATCAGTACATCATTCGTTTTATGGCCAAATAGTATTCCATTGTGTGGAAATACCATACAATGTGTATTTTGTGTATTCATTCATCAGTTTATTGACATGTGGGTTGCTTCCACCTTTTGGGTGTTGTAAATGAAGCTGCTAGGAACATTCGAGAACAGGGATGCCCTATTTTTGTTTTACTCTCTATCAGGGTAATGGAAGGAAGGTGTTCTTCACCTTTCAATCTCTTCCCTTTTGGTTTGATGATTTTCTTTTGGCTTGTGGTTATATTCCTTTCTTTCTAGTTATATATACTTATTTCAAACTGATAATTAAGTTTATAGTTATATTTTAAAAATGACTTAAGTATCTATATTTAAGTCATTTAAGTCCTTTTGCAGTCTAAAAAAATCTACCTTTTTTACTCCCTTCCTTCACATTTTACATTTTTCATGCCATACTTTTACATCTTGATATCTATCTCTTAACTGTTTATTGTAGTTAGAGTTAATTTTACAGGTTTTGTCTTCTAACCTTTTTATAATACTAGTTTACTTAAGTGGTTGATCCACAGCTTTTACTAGTCAGATTTTGTCCTTCCTTTTAAATTCTTGCTTCCTATAAAAAGTTACTCTGTTGTAACCTTTTCTTTTTCACTTAAGACCCTTTAATGCTTCTTGTAAGTTCAGTTTAGTATTGATGAACTCTTACTTTTTTGCTTGTCTGCAACACTCTTTATCTCTCCTTCAACTCTGAGTGATAACCTTTCTGGGCAGAGTATCCTAGGTTGCAGTGTTTTCCCTTCAGCACATTGACCATATCATGTCATTTCCTTCTGGCCTGCAAAAAATCTGCAGAAAAATCAACTGATAGTCTTAAAGTCTCTTGTGACTTTTTGTTCTTCTCTTGCTGCCTTGAAAATTCTTTGCCATTTTAACTATGATACATCTTGGTGTGGATTTCTTTGGGTTCATCTTCTTTGGGACTCTCTATGCTTCCTGTACTTGGAAATCTGTTTCCTTCTTCAGCTTCTGGAAATTTTCCACTACAGTGCTATCAAAGACATTCTACCCCTTTCTCTCTCTCTTCTCCTTATGGGACCTCTATTATGTGAATGTTAGTATGCTTGATGTCCCAGAGCTATCTTAAACAATCCTCTTTTTTAAAATTTTGTTTTTCTTATTGCTGTCCTGATTGGATGCTTTCCATTATTCTGTCTTCCAGATAGCTTCTGCATTCTTCCATATAACCTACTGCTGTGATTAGGAGTAAGCAACCCAACCATGCATGCTGTTTAAGAGCAAAGTCTTATAGCCCTCTTGTGAGCCCTGCTGGTTTTCAAACCAGCTAAGGGGACTTGTCTTCCCTGTGTTGGACCCCAGTGCTGGGGTGCTCTTACTCCCCCTACAGATAGACTATATTTCCCATACTACAGATGTCCAGCTTGGACACATGACTTACTTTGGCCAATGGAATACAAGCAGAAGTGTTGAGTGTTATCACAGTGAAAGCTGTAAGAGCCATTGCATAGTCTGCCACCATCCCTCTTTTAATTCTGTTGCTAGACAAGCAAAATCCCCAATGGAGCCTGTCTCTTCAGCTGAGTCCCCAAATGAAGAAGACGTGCAGTAGAATGTCTGGTTGACTTCCCATAAAAATAAATGTGACCAAGAAATATGCTTAGCTCTTGTAAGCAATTGAGATTCTGGGATTGTTTGTTCAGTCAGTCAGTCAGTTCAGTCGCTCAGTCGTGTCTGACTCTTTGCGACCCCATGAATCGCAGCACACCAGGACTCTCTGTCCAACACCAACTCCCGGAGTTCACTCAAACTCATGTCCATAGAGTCGGTGATGCCATCCAGCTATCTCATCCTCTGTCGTCCCCTTCTCCTCCTGCCCCCAATCCTTCCCAGCATCAAAGTCTTTTCCAATGAGTCAACTCTTCGCATGAGGTGGCCAAAATATTGGAGTTTCAGCTTTAGCATCATTCCTTCTAATGAATACCCAGAACTGATCTCCTTCAGAATGGACTGGTTGGAACTCCTTGCAGTCCAAGGGACTCTCAAGAGTCTTCTCCAACACCACAGTTCAAAAGCATCAACATTTCTGCGCTCAGCTTTTTCCCTTGGACTGCAAGGAGATCCAACCAGTCCATTCTGAAGGAGATCAGCCCTGGGATTTCTTTGGAAGGAATGATGCTGAAGCTGAAACTCCAGTACTTTGGCCACCTCATGCGAAGAGTTGACTCATTGGAGAAGACTCTGATGCTGGGAAGGATTGGGGGCAGGAGGAGAAGGGGACGACCGAGGATGAGATGGCTGTATGGCATCACTGACTTGATGAACATGAGTCTGAGTGAACTCGGGGAGATGGTGATGGACAGGGAGGCCTGGTGTGCTGCAATTCATGGGGTCTCAAAGAGTTGGACACAACTGAGCGACTGAACTGAACTGAATGGACCAGAACCTGGTGGTCTGGAGTCAACGATAAGAAAGTGCCGGGAGCCAGCATGAGGAACTCCACCCGTGGCAAAAGTCATGAGGAAGGAGGCTCAGCATTACGCAAAGGCGAGATCGAGCCTCAGGAGACCCCCTGTTCCCAAGCATCTACCCCCAAAATCAGAGTGCCTACTTTACTGTTTAATGCTCTCATCTATACCTCTGACTTTACGGGGGGCTGACCCCTCACCACCTCTCTCGGAGAAGTAGTTAACTTGCAGCTCCAGTTAATAAAAATTCCTGGGTGTGACAAGAGTGTTTCAACTTACAAACTCCTCTGAAGGTTCTCTAGCCTGCCTGAGCGAGTTCGTCCGGCCACATGTGATTGTTTACAGCCTCCCAACCTTGAGAGGCACGAGATGCTTTAAACTTTCTATATACAGATTCTTTTGAGAAGTTACAAAATTATTAGTATAGTTTTAGTGGGTTGATTAGAAATTATATTGGTGAAGGGTTTTTCATTTGTTGAGCCAATATTTGCTGCTAAATCTCCATATTCCCTGCCCTTATAATGAATATAACTAACATATAGGAGAAATAAGTATTAATCTTTAAGATTAATCATGTTAAACCTTAGGCTAAGTAAATTCCTTTTCTTGATTGTAACCTGCTACACCCTCACCCTATAAGAATGCAACTTTACCTGGTGCCTTCGGAGGGTGGCGCCTGGTTTAAGAAAAAAATCACCCCTGGAAAAAATAAGTTTTCTGGTTGACTGACCATTATCAGAAAGGGCCATAAAATGTCAGCAGGCCTCATGGCCAGAAGATGATGTAAAACCCCTAAGACCTTTGTATAATTTTATATGAAGCACCTGGTTTTGACAAGGGTCAGGTCTCCTGACCCCACGTGACTCTGTATTCATCTCTATGTATAACAAAAAGTATATAAGCAAACCTGAAAATAAAGAAAACGGATCAGTTTCTGGAAAGACTGATTCCCCCGTGTCGTTCTTTCTTTCCCCTTCTGGCTGAATTCCCATCTGGAGCGTGGATACTCGGCAAACTCCTTGTTTTATTGGTATTCTACGTAAACCAAGTTATTCAGCCTCTTTTTCTCCACTAATATTTCTTACTACACTATCCTTTTCTAATCTCTCCTTATATCTGTAATTAAATAAGTTCTTTCCTAGGACGGCTACTTCGTCTCCCCTTCGAATTACCCTGGATCCACCAGGGCTGGACCCCAGCAAGAAAGTAAAAGAGAGAGAGAGAGAGAAAGAGGCTGATATTCCTTGGTTTACGCAGAAACCCAAAAAAATCCTTGATACAGGGCTTGCATCGCTCACGAACGCACCTGGTGCCCTCTCGAGGGGGTGAAGGCACAGTGGGCCTTCTTGAGAGGGTCTCAGAAGCCCGGGCAGGACAGTGAGCATGACGGGTTTCTGCCCTCCAGAGAATTAGTCTGAGAGAGAAACACACACAGAGAGAGACAGAGAGAGAGAGAGAAGGAAAGAAAGAAAGACACAGGGACCCAAGCTCTGATGGAGCAAAGGTGTTTTATTCAACATCGTGTGAGTATATATATTGTCTTACAAGGTAGCTATTTTCAGCAAAGATAAAAATCAAAAGTCCAGACTTACAAATTATCAAGGAAAACATAAGGCGATCCATATCAAAGAGAGAGGGTTTTAAATAATCACTTTTACCATATGGTTCATAAAAAGGAAGATTGTTGTAAATAGCTATTTATCACCGTATGGAAAAAATAAGGAAAGAAGTGCATGCATTCCTCAGCCCCCGGGAGTAGTTTGCTACTCCACTTAATTCCTGAATATTCAGGAATTAATAATGGACAGCCTTGACACACTCCTTTTCCTATTTGGAACCAGTCTGTTGTTCCATGTCCAGTTCTAACTGTTGCTTTCTGACCTGCATATAGGTTTCTCAAGAGGCAGGTCAAGTGGTCTGGTATTCCCATCTGTTTCAGAATTTTCCAGTTTATTGTGATCCACACAGTCAAAGGCTTTGGCATAGTCAATAATGCAGAAATAGATGTTTTTCTGGAACTTTCTTGCTTTTTCCATGATCCAGCGGATGTTGGCAATTTGATCTCTGGTTCTTATGCCTTTTCTAAAACCAGCTTGAACATCAGGGAGTTCACGGTTCACGTATTGCTGAAACCTGGCTTGGAGAATTTTGAGCATTACTTTACTAGCATGTGAGATGCGTGCAATTGTGCGATAGTTTGAACATTCTTTGGCATTGCCTTTCTTTGGAATTGGAATGAAAACTGACCTTTTCCAGTCCTGTGGTCACTGCTGAGTTTTCCAAATTTGCTGGCATATTGAGTGCAGCACTTCCACAGCATCATCTTCCAGGATGTGAAACAGCTCAACTGGAATTCCATCACCTCCACCAGCTTTGTTTGTAGTGATGCTTTCTAAGGCCCACTTGACTTCACATTCCAGGATGTCTGGCTCTAGGTGAGTGATCATACCATCATGACTATCTTGGTCTTGAAGATCTTTTTTGGGCAGTTCTTCTGTGTATTCTTGCCACCTCTTCTTAATTTTTCGAGTCCTGTGGCCACTGCTGAGTTTCCCAAATTTGCTGGCATATTGAGTGCAGCACTTTCACAGCATCATCTTTCAGGATGTGAAAGAGCTCAACTGGAATTCCATCACCTCCACTAGCTTTGTTCATAGTGATGCTTTCTAAGGCCCACTTGACTTCACATTCCAGGATGTCTGGCTCTAGGTGAGTGATCACACCATCGTGATTATCTGGGTCATGAAGCTCTTTTTTGGGCAGTTCTTCTGTGTATTCTTGCCACCTCTTCTTAATATCTTCTGCTTCTGTTAGGTCCATACCATTTCTGTCCTTTATCGAGCCCATCTTTGCATGAAATGTTCCCTTGGTATCTCTAATTTTCTTAAAGAGATCTCTAGTCTTTCCCATTCTATTGTTTTCTTCTATTTCTTTGCATTGATCACTGAGGAAGGCTTTCTTATCTGTCCTTGCTATTCTATGGAACTCTGCATTCAAATAGGAATATCTTTCTTTTTCTCCTTTGCTTTTTGCTTCTCTTCTTTTCACAGCTATTTGTAAGTCCCCCCAGACAGCCATTTTGCTTTTTTGCATTTCTTTTCCATGGGGATGGTCTTGATCCCTATTTCCTGTACAGTGTCATGAACCTCCGTCCATAGTTCATCAGGCATTCTGTCTCTCAGATCCAGTCACTTAAATCTATTTCTCACTTTCACTGTGTAATCATTAGGGACTTGATTTAGGGCACACCTGAATGGTCTAGTGGTTTTCCCTACTTTCTTCAATTTAAGTCTGAATTTGGCATTAAGGAGTTCATGATCTGAGCCATAGTCCACTCCCGGTCTTGTTTTTGCTGACTGTATAGAGCTTTTCCATCTTTGGCTGCAAAGGATATAATCAATCCGATTTCAGTGTTGACCATCTGATGATGTCCATGTGTAGAGTCTTCTCTTGTATTGTTGGAAGAGGGTATTTGCTATGACCAGTGCGTTCTCTTGGCAACACTCTACTAGTCTTTGCCCTGCTTCATTCTGTACTCCAAGGCCAAATTTGCCTGTTACTCCAGGTGTTTCTTGACTTCCTACTTTTGCATTCCAGTCCCCTATAATGAAAAGGACATCTTTTTTGGGTGTTAGTTCTAAAAGGTCTCGTAGGTCTTCATAGAATCGTTCAACTTCAGCTTCTTCAGCGTTACTGGTTGGAGCATAGGCTTGGATTACCGTGATATTGAATGGTTTGCCTTGGAAACAAACTGTCATTTTTGAGATTGCATCCAAGTACTGCATTTCAGACCCTTTTGTTGACCGTGATGGCTGCTCTATTTCTTCTAAGGGATTCCTGCCCATGTTATTTGCTATGGGTTTCTACTTCTTGTCAAGAACCCTGATGTCTTAGGTGAGCTGGGCTTATAGGAGGTGAGGATGGGGGACAGTTGAGGGTCTCTAAGGCCATGCCTTCCATTTCTAAGGAAGATGGTTGGCTGATGGGATAAGACAGACAAGTTCTGTCCTGAGCAGTCTGAAAAATAAAAAATCACCCTTATCAGGATTTGTAACTTATAATATGAACTGAAC
The DNA here is from genome assembly GCA_006410635.1 of Cephalophus harveyi. Classification (NCBI taxonomy): domain Eukaryota; kingdom Metazoa; phylum Chordata; class Mammalia; order Artiodactyla; family Bovidae; genus Cephalophus; species Cephalophus harveyi. The sequence goes on along the minus strand of SJYT01020612.1, from coordinate 7,494 downwards.
TGAACTTGTAATAAAGATTTGCTGCAGGGAAAGCTCTTTGAATTTGACAAAGCACTTTAGGGTTTACAAAATATTTTTCCATCAGTGAAGTACCTTCTGGTGTAGAAGGTGTTTGTATTTATGAAGTTTTTTGTAATTTGAAAAATTCTTGGGTGACTCTAAGATACTTTCTAGTTTATAAGCCAGGCTCAATACAAAGCATTACCATTTGCAATGCATTTCATCGTCTACCAAAGTACATCATTTTTGCCAACTACTTTTTGACGTTGACTAAGAACTTGACTTTTTAAAGTATATTGCTGATTTACAACTAATTATAAAGCCCCCTGCTGTGGTTTTCTTGTTGATGGTCTGCACATCAGACTTGGAGAAGCTCTCAAAGTTTCTTGAAGAAACTGATCAAACCTCATTATTTCACAGGAATGAATTTAAAGCTAGAGAAGGGAGTGACTTATCTAATATCACTTAGCTTTCAGTGGCACAAAAGGATATGACATCATTTTTAGCTACAACTCATTTTTAGAAGAGTGGGGGGAAAAGGCATCCTTAAATGTTGAATGAATTTCTACCCACACAACCTTACCCAAGTTACCCTCTGTCATAACATGAGTGGAAACATCACACAAGACTTCCCCACAAAGAAGCTTCTGACTCTTTTTTGATGCTTTCATTAAGAAGGAATGATAACCCAACATCTTACTTAAGAATTTATAAAACCCTCTCAACAGTCTGCAGGTCATTTTAGGTCCACTGTTATGAGCATTTATGGGGTACCCTCCTCCCATCCTTATCATCCTCAGAGAAAGTCCAGGCAGAAATCAACAGAGTGATTGGTGCACACCATCTCCCAGCCCTGGAAGACCAGACAAAAATGCCTTATACAGAGTCCGTCATCCACAGGATTCAGAGATTCAGTGATCTCCTCCCCTTTGGTGTGCCCCATTCAGTCATCAAAGACACTCATTTCTGGGGATATTACCTCCCTAAGGTGAGACCAGCAGGGCTACAGAATCAGTTGGAAGGTGCTGTCTGCACCCAGTCCTATGGTTGTTGTCTGATGTAGGACTATAAGAAGAATTTTTATTTCTAGATTTTTATGGGAGAAAGGGAGATTTTAGAAAAAGAGAAAAGTCCTCTCCTGTTTATTCTATCTTAATTTTTTACCTTTATATGATGTTAGGTTTGCTGAAAAGTAACATGTCTGTATTGAAATCTGTTATACAATAGAGTTAGTTTTTTAAAAGCTATTTTATCATCTCACCTTTATGTTTATATGAACTCAGGCTTATATATCTCCATTTGTTACTGTTATTGTTCAGTCACTAAGTCTGACTCTTCAGGACCCCATGGACTGCAGCATGCCAGGCTCCTCTGTCCTCCACTATCTCCCAGAGTTTGCTCAAATTCATGTCCACTGAGTCAGTGATGCTATCTAACCATCTCACCCTCTGCTGCGCCCTTCTCCTTTGCCTTCAATCTTTCCCGGCATTAGGGTCTTTTCCAATGAGTCAGCTCTTCACATCAGGTAGCCAATGTATTGGAGCTTCAGCATCAGTCCTTCCAATGAATATTCAGGGTTGATTTCCTTTAGGATTGACTGGTTTGAGTTCCTTGCAGTCCAAGGGACTCTCAAGAGTCTTTTCCAGCCCTACAACTCGAAAGCATCAGTTCTTTCACACTCAGCCTTCTTCTTGGTCCAACACTCACATCTGTACATGACTACCAGCTTCCAGATGTTCAAGTTGGTTTTAGAAAAGGCAGAGGAACCAGAGGTCAAATTGCCAACATCCGCTGGATCATGGAAAAAGCAAGAGAGTTCCAGAAAAACATCTGTTTCTGCTTTATTGACTATGCCAAAGCCTTTGACTGTGTGGATCACAATAAACTGTGGAAAATTCTGAAAGAAATGGGAATACCAGACCACCTAATCTGCCTCCTGAGAAACCTGTATGCAGATCAGGATGCAACAGTTAGAATTGGTCATGGAACAATCGACTGGTTCCAAATAGGAAAAGGAGTATGTCAAGGCTGTATATTGTCACCCTGCTTATTTAACTTATATGCAGAGTACATCATGAGAAACGCTGGGCTGGAAGAAGCACAAGCTGGAATCAAGATTGCCGGGAGAAATATCAGTAACCTCAGATATGCAGATGACACCACCCTTATGGCAGAAAGTGAAGAGGAACTAAAAAGCCTCTTGATGAAAGTGAAAAAGTTGGCTTAAAGCTCAACATTCAGAAAACGAAGATCATGGAGTCTGGTCCCATCACTTCATGGGAAATAGATGGGAAAACAGTGGAAACAGTGTCAGACTTTATTTTTTTGGGCTCCAAAATCACTGCAGATGGTGATTGCAGCCATGAAATTAAGAGACGCTTACTCCTTGGAAGGAAAGTTATGACCAACCTAGATAGTATATTCAAAAGCAGAGACATTACTTTGCCAGGTTTTTGCAGTGCTCACGTATGGATGTGAGTTGGACTGTGAAGAAAGTTGAGCACCGAAGAACTGATGCTTTTGAACCGTGGTGCTGGAGAAGACTCTTGAGAGTCCCTTGGACTGCAAGGACACACAACCAGTCCATTCTAAAGGAGATCAGCCCTGGGTGTTCATTGGAAGGACTGATGCTGAAGGTGAAACTTCAATACTTTGGCCACCTCATGCGAAGAGTTGACTCATTGGAAAAGACTCTGATGCTGGGAGGGATTGGGGGCAGGAGGAGAAGGGGACAATAAAGGATAAGATGGCTGGATGGCATCACCAACTCGATGGACATGAGTTTGAGTGAACTCCGGGAGTTGGTGATGGACAGGGAGGCCTGGCGTGCTGCAATTCATGGAGTCACAAAGAGTCTCTGAAACTCCAATACTTTGGCCACCTGATGCGAAGAGCTGACTCATTGGCAAAGACCCTGATGCTGGGAAAGATTGAAGGTGGGAGGAGAAGGGGACGACAGAGGATAAGAAGGTTGGATGGGCATCACCAACTCAACAGACATGAATTTGAGCAAACTCCAGGAGATAGTGGAGGACAGAGGAGCCTGGCATGTTGCAGTCCATGACGTTACAAAGAGTCAGACACAACTTAGTGACTGACAACAGCCATTTATGTGCCAGGCACCTGATGCTAGCACGCTAAGCCCCACCTAATCCGGAGGAGGCCCTGCCATTCCCACTTCCTAACGAGAGTGCAGACGCCGTGGCTGGAGAGGCCACGAGCACCACCCGGGGTCCCACGTGAACCAGGAGCAGCGCGTACTGGGATCACACGGCTTGCACGCAGCACTCCTTGGGCACGGCTTCCCCAGTGGGGGGTGGGCTGCAGCTACTTCACGTTTCTGGGCAGGGGCGGGCGAGACTGGGTTGGGGCAGCCCAGGTGAGAGAGGGGACCACATCCTGAGGGGAAGGAGGAGGCCGTGCTACAGCCCGGCGGGGCGGGAGGCCCACCCTGGGCTCTGCGCCCTGCTACCAGCTGTATCTGATGCTTCTCTCCCTTGTGGATTCTCGGGGGCCTGGGAGGTGCCTTTGCTCTCAGCTCTGGGGGCTACCAGAAAGCCTCGGCATTCTAAAGCCCGATGAGCTATGTCCCAGGATGGCAGGGCATCTGGGAAACACAGATGGAGCGCGTTCACTGTCGCCAAGACGACCGTGAGCTCCTGGAGGACGCAGCTGCGTCTGGTCCCTTCCAGATCCTCTGCGACACAGGTGTGGGTAAGACCGTGTGACCCCAGAGGCCCTGCGGAGTCACCTCAGCCGCCCCACTCTCTTGGGGGCCCACACATTTCCAGGAGCTGGAAGCCTTTCCGCCATTCCTAGTTCATGTCCGTCTGCCTCTCTCACCCAAAGGCTGAAAGCTGCAAGGACAGAGTCGGCCCATCTCGTCTCAAACGCTTCATATGCCCTCGAGCTGGGCTTCAAGAGTAAACTAGATATTTAATGAATAAGTTTTAGCACATTTTAAAGTGAGCAAGTGGAAGTAATCTCCAGACATGAGCTCAATCTCCTACAAGATACTGGTGTTTAACGAGGCGCCAGCTGCGCACGCTGCGGGTGAGGGGTGGCTCTGCCGCCGTCACCTCCCCGGCACTTGCCACTCTGAATGAGGAGCCCTCCTGGGCTTAACCCGCAACATGCCTGTGGTGGCGGGAACGGGGGAATGGGCTTTCAGAGTGTGCGTCTCTGGGATGGAGGGTGTGTGGGTGTGTGGCCGGGGGGGGTGGGCCACAGGAAACAGCTTCAGCAGTGAGGAAGCAACCAAAGTAAATCAAGGGGCTCCCTGGTGGTGAGGACGGCACGGCCGCCACAGGGGACCCGGGTCCTGCAGGCCACGCGGCCAAGGTAAAAAATAAGCTAAAAAAGATAAAAAACTTTAAAAAATAAAGTAAAAAAAAAAAAATAATAAACAGAGTAAACTAAGAACCTAAGTAAGAATGAACAGCTCTAGCCCTGTCTCCAACACTGACTGGAGGACCACTGCCTACTGACTCGGGGGCTCTCATCTATAAAATGAAGACAAAGGACCAAGCAATTTTTTGGAAAAAAAAGAAAAGGAGAGCCCCACTGCCTCGTGTGTCACTGTGTCAGACCGAGGCCAGCCCGGCACTGAGTCCCCTGGGGCCCCAGGCTCTCCCAAGGCTACCTGGTAACACAGCTAAGCGTGTCCTAGATCTGATAGATAGAGTGCCTGAAGAACTATGGAATGAGGTTCGTGACATTGTATAGGAGACAGGGATCAAGACCATCCCCATGGAAAAGAAATGCAAAAAAGCAAAATGGCTGTCTGGGGAGGCCTTACAAATAGCTGTGAAAAGAACAGAGGTGAAAAGCAAAGGAGAAAAGGAAAGATATAAGCATCTGAATGCAGAGTTCCAGAGAATAGCAAGAAGAGATAATAAAGCCTTCTTCAGTGATCAATGCAAAGAAATAGAGGAAAACAATAGAATGGGAAAGACTAGAGATCTCTTCAAGAAAATTAGAGGTACCAAGGGAACATTTCATGCAAAGATGGGTGCTCAATAAAGGACAAAAATAGTATGGACCTAACAGAAGCAGAAGATATTAAGAAGAGGTGGCAAGAATATACAGAAGAACTGTCCAAAAAAGAGCTTCACGACCCAGATAATCACGATCGTGTGATCACTCACCTAGAGCCAGACATCCTGGAATGTGGAGTCAAGTGGGCCTTAGAAAGCATCGCTACGAACAAAGCTAGTGGAGGTGATGGAATTCCAGCTGAGCTATTTCAAATCCTGAAAGATGATGCTGTGGAAGTGCTGCACTGGGAGGGGGATTCAGGATTGGGAGCTCTTATACACCCATGGCGGATTCATGTCAATGTATGGCAAAACCAATACAGTATTGTAAAGTAAAATAAAGTAATAAAATAAAACCTACCTGTCTAGGTTTGTTGTAGCTTTCCTTCCAGGAGTATCTTTTAGTTTCATGGCTGAAGTTACTGTCTGCAGCGATTTCCCACATACACAACAACTGACTGATACCATGTCTGTCACTTTGCAACTTGTGTCCAGTGTGCATGTCACTTTCCCCCCTGGCCTTTAAGTCCATATCAGTACAATTTGCAACTTGTTGGTGTGTGTCTGGTGTGTGTGTATGAGTATGGCTTTCCTTTTTTAATGGAGCTAATATACACCCATGGTGGATTCATGTCAATGTATGGCAAAACCAATACGGTATTGTAAAGTAAAATAAAGTAAAAAAAAAAAAAAACAGTACACTGTATAGATAGGGGCTTCCCTGGTGACTTCCCAGGTGGCCCAGTAGTAAAGAATCCACCTGCCAATGCAGGAGGTGCCAGGGCTGCAGGTTCAATCCCTGGGTCGGGAAGATCCCCTGGAGAAAGAAATGGCAACCCACTCTAGTATTCTTGCCTGAAGAATCCCTATGGACAGAGGAGTCTGCCAGGCTACAGTTCATGGGGTCACAAAGAGTCAGTCATGACTGAGCACAGATCACAGCATAATGTATAGATATATTATTCAGGTTGATGCCTATGGTTCTAACATTTTTTTTCATGGTAGCTTATGTTGCTGAGTATAGGTGCACCTAGGAATGATATTCATTCTGTCAGTTTTGAGATTGCATCCAAGTACTGCATTTCGGACTCTTTTGTTGACCATGATGGCTACTCCATTTCTTCTGAGGGATTCCTGCCTGCAGTAGTAGATATAATGGTCATCTGAGTAAAATTCACCCATTCCAGTCCATTTTAGTTTGCTGATTCCTAGAATGTCGACATTCACTCTTGCCATCTCTTGTTTGACCACTTCCAATTTGCCTTGATTCATGGACCTGACATTCCAGGTTCCTATGCAATATTGCTCTTTACAGCATTGAACCTTGCTTCTATCACCAGTTACATCCACAGCTGGGTATTGTTTTTGCTTTGGCTTCATCCCTTCATTCTTTCTGGAGTTATTTCTCCACTGATCTCCAGTAGCATATTGGGCACCTACTGACCTGGGGAGTTTCTCTTTCAGTATCCTATCATTTTGCCTTTTCATACTGTTCATGGGATTCTCAAGGCAAGAATACTGAAGTGGTTTGCCATTCCCTTCTCCAGGCAAACCATTCAATATCACAGTTATCCAAGTCTATGCCCCAACCAGTAACGCTGAAGAAGCTGAAGTTGAATGGTTTTATGAAGACCTACAAGACCTTTTAGAACTAACACCCAAAAAGATGTCCTCTTCATTATAGGGGACTGGAATGCAAAAGTAGGAAGTCAAGAAACACCTGGAGTAACAGGCAAATTTGGCCTTGGAATGCGGAATGAAGCAGGGCAAAGACTAACAGAGTTTTGCCAAGAATGCACTGGTCATAGCAAACACCCTCTTCCAACAACACAAGAGAAGACTCTACACATGGGCATCACCAGATAGTCAACACTGAAATCAGACTGATCATATTCTTTGCAGCCAAAGATGGAAAAGCTCTATACAGTGAACAAAAACAACACCAGGAGTGACTGTGGCTCAGATCATGAACTCCTTATTACCAAATTCAGACTCAAATCGAAGAAAGTAGGAAACCCGCTAGACCATTCAGGTATGACTTAATCAAACCCCTTATGATTATACAGTGGAAGTGAGAAATAGATTTAAGGGCCTAGATTTGATAGATAGAGTGCCTGATGAACTATGAAATGAGGTTCGTGACATTGTATAGGAGACAGGGATCAAGACCATCCCCATGGAAAAGAAATGCAAAAAAGCAAAATGGCTGTCTGGGGAGGCCTTACAAATAGCTGTGAAAAGAAGAGAGGCGAAAAGCAAAGGAGAAAAGGAAAGATATAAGCACCTGAATGCAGAGTTCCAAAGAATAGCAAGAAGAGATAAGAAAGCCTTCTTCAGTGATCAATGCAAAGAAATAGAGGAAAACAACAGAATGGGAAAGACTAGAGATCTCTTCAAGAAAATTAGAGATACCAAGGGAACATTTCATGCAAAGATGGGCTCGATAAAGGACAGAAAT